>BQNB010000055.1:0-29172 GCA_026074375.1 Tanacetum coccineum
TGTCGTTCTTATCATCTTTATTTTTTTGGGATGACTTTCTTTCATCTTATGGTTGTCTTACAAATCTTCCTCGTCTTTTGAAAAATTTCTTGAAGTCTCTCACGGCCATGGCGTATTCTTCGTCTTCACTATCGACGGTCGAACTATCTTCATCACTAGATTCCTTTTTAGCCTTTAAGGCAAGAGATGTATTTTGTTCTCTTTTTCCTTTAACTATTTCAGAATCTTTCTTTATTATCACTTCATAAACTATCAAGTTTCCAATAAGTTCATCAAGCGACAGTGATGTTAAATCCTTTGACTCTTCAATAGCCGTAACCTTCCATTTCGGATGAAGTGCCCTAAGAAATTTCCTAACACAATTCTTGCTAGAAAACCTTCATCAAGTGCTTTTAGACTAGTAATAATAGTGTTAAATCTAGCAAATCTATTATCTATCGATTCCTCTTTTGGAATCGTAAATTGTTCATATTGTTGAACAAGAAGATCTATTTTATTATCTTTAACTTGACTATTACCTTGGTGAGTGATTAGTAAAGTATCTCAAATTTCTTTTGCCGTTTTACACATAAAAAATCTTGCGTATTCTTTGCGTGGCAAAGCATTATAAATTATCATTTTAGCTTCATTATTTTTAGCGAGTTTCTTTTTAAGATCATCATTTTGTTTATCAAATGTTACAATTTCATCCTTTTTAGTTTTGGGATTATTTTGAACGGGAGGAAAATCACCATAGGTAATAATATGCCAAAGATCTAGATCTTTTGATTTCACATAAGTTTCGAATCTATTTTTCTAATAAATAAATCCATCACTTTCAAATAGTAGTGGTCTTTGCATAGATTGCCCTTTTAAATATTTTTCTGATTCCATAGATCGATTCAAGTTTTAAAATATAGTTTATTTTAAAAATCTTGTTTGACGTGGCTTCTGGTGCCAATTGTGGAAAACTAGAAGGGGGTTGAATAGTTTACTGCTTTTTAATTTAACGTGTCATTTGTTTATAAAAACTTAGATTCGATTTTATGTGAACTCAATATGTACACAATATAAACAATGCAAGTAAGTAAATAAATAAGTATGCAAGACGAGAGATAAGAGTTAGAAAGAACAAGCCACAACACAAGGATTTTTAGTGGTTTGGTAACAAAGCACCTTTTCGCCCTACTCCACTCCTCGAGCACCAAACTCGAATTTTTTCTTCACTACGTCAACAAACTCCCTTTAGGCGTAGAAAACCGTACACAACTAAGCTTACACCGATTTCCGATATTAAGCCAAATGCCGAGTTTTAATCCTAGCTAGAACCAATCTATCACAACTTTTGTATTTTGAGGACTAAAATACTAACCGCACTACTTCACTACAATTCACAACTTCAGTTCTCTTCACAACTTCACTTCACTTCACAACTCCAATTTACTTCACAACTTTACTTCACTTCACAACTTCACTTCACTTCAACTAGACACTACCTTGATCACACCAATCTAACACTACTTACTAAGATCACCACAATCTAACTATACTTACAATGATCACCACAATCTACCTATTACACACAACTACAATACACACTTGCACAATTATACACAAATAATTTACAAGATATAACACAACTTCACAACAACACCAACTAAACTATAACACTTCTTGACTTGATGATAAGAAGTATTCTTCTCTTGCACTTAAGGATTTAAGCTTGAATCACTTGGAAACAAAAGCTTAAGATTAAATGATCAAAAGATTATAGGAGATGTGTGGACTGATTTTAGACAGAAAAGAATAAGTGCAAAAGGTGAGAAAATCAGTGTGGAACAATCAGTATTTATAGGCAAACTGAGGAGCGTTTTTGTCCGGCCGGCCTCTTAATTCATGTGCTGGCCCCCTTATAATTAAGGGAACCGCCCTTATAATTAAGGGGACCGCCCAGGCTAGGACGCTCTCTTTTTTGTCTTTTCTAGGGGAGGTGTTTTCTGAAATATTTCTAGCCGTTTTTTGGTAGAAAATTTGAATTCAAAATATTTATTTTGAATAAAATATTTCTTTTAAATGTAGAAAATGTTTTGTAAAAGTTATAAAAAATGTTTGTAACATTTTATAAAAAGTGTGAGGTTGAATAAAAATTCTTTTGATCATAAAATGCATTAAGCATTTATTTATTCATACCTTTAAGTGATTAATTTGTCGAAATAAAAATTTACTACTAATTACTTGTTTACGTTTATTTTTACATTGAACATTTTTACATTTTGTGATTATCAAAACATAGAGAGGTCGAAAATATTGATAACGTTTTAGGCATTATTTCTATCAACAGACTCATATAAAATGTAAAACTATTATTGACACCTCAAGTGATGATCAAATTGATTCTAGTATCATATTTGACGATCCTTATGTGGCTAGTACTAGTGGCACATCTTCATATGATTCAGATGATCATGATCCAAATAGGGATATTAAAGTTCAGGCACAAAAGGTGTAAAAAGAAGTTGAAAACCAAAAACGTTTAAATACTGAGCTTCTTAAGCAAAAATAATTGCTTCAAAAGGAGCTTGAGACATATAAGGCACGGGCTAGAAAAGTTGAGTCAAAATCGAGTCATACCTCAAGTTTTCAAGAAATTTGTGATGAATATGAACTTGAAATACGAATTGAGAAAAATAACATTGAAAAAATCTCAAAAGAAAAAGATAAAATTCAAAGTGATTTTTTCAAACTCGAAAATGAAAAGTTAATCATTCAACGTGAAACTCAATCAGCTAAAAAGGCTTTTAAAGAACATAAACATAGTTATCTTAACGAAATTGTTGATATTAAAGAAAAACTGAGTTCTCATGATCGAATTGTTTACAAACTGGGTCAATCAATTCAAACTATTAACATGCTTGGAAAGAAACCAAATAAAATTTATGATCCTTTTCTAAAATTCAGGCTGGGGTATCAAAATCCTGAACGTCTCAAGAAGGCCTATAGAGCACAACCAAAATTGTATGATGGTGAATGTCTTTATAGCACTAGGCTAAAAATAAATTCACCAGATGAAGAGGAAACTCTTGAGGGCGCGGAAGAAAGTCGATTAAAAACGAGTGACAAAATGATTCAAATAAACTATGAAAAGCTTAATTCTCTTTATGAAACATTTGTTCCTCAACAAGAACTTTCAACTGAGCAACAATATTTTACAATTCCTAATGCTTCTACTGAACCTTTTGTAACAAGTGATGACAAAACGGAATTACAAACTCCAAAAATGCCAACACAAAGCAAATTTAAACAAATGTTTGTACAAATGGATAGAGAAATCTATGCTTTACAGACAAAAGTTGATAAAACCCTTCTTAAAGATGTTCAAAGAGTATACATTTCTGACAGTCAAAACAATTTGCGAGAGTTTTACAAAACTGATGTAATTCCGATGTCAAATCATTTGATAGAACATTTAAGAGATATTCAACTAGAACTTGCTAAAGAATTTAGGAAATGTTAAATATTTTTTAGTCAATGGAACGGAAAGTTGAGTAACAGTCACCAAATGCTACAATTGTTCAAAATGAGATTGATCGACTTTTGGAAGCATCCTTTGCTAGAGAAGTCCGAGATTGTGTGCTAATTTCTGTTGAACAACAGAAAAATGATTTGTTATTTGTTAATGCTTGAAAAAGAGGAAGCTTCATGAAACCGATTTCAAACGAGCTGAATATCAATATGTTAAAATCGATCTTAAACTGCAACATCAAAAAGAAAAAATGGCTTGTGATGTCTCTTGGAAGTCCAAAGTGACTAAGTTGATGGATGAAAATGTGTTGTTAAAAGATCAAGTTGAATCTACTGTTCAAGAACGAGAAAATATCAAACTTGAATTTCAAATGCTTTTTAATTCAATAAAAGCAACACATGTTCAACATCAACAAGAAGTTTCAGCCTTAGTTGAAAATTATAATCAAAAGACATATGCTTATGCTGATGTACGTGCTAAGAATCAAGTTCTTTTGCTTGTAATCTCTGAACTAAGAACAAAGCTTGCTAAACAAGCAAATAATGTGAATGCTAAGTCTAACAGATATGACAACTCAGGAAAACTTGTTTGTGTTACACCGATAAACAAAAACATAGCAGTCAAGGCTAAGAAAGTTTCACTCCCTGAGGATAAAACGGATAGGTCAAACCCAGTCACTTCACATTCCACACCTCAGAACGAGCAAACTAAAGAAAATAATACAAATGTTATTGCAAGAGGAATGTATAAATTACCAAAACCATAAATACAAACACCAGTACCTAAAACTGATATATCTATTTCTACTTCCACAGGAGTAGGAAGTTCTAATAGTGTGACAAGGCTATAGTCTAAGGACACTAAATCGAAGAATAGAGTCTTGAAGAACACTAAGCCTAGGAACTCATTTACAATTGATCGGAAGAAGTCTTGTGATGTTAGTATAGGTTTAAATAAGTGTGAAACAGTGAAATCAACTATCTGTCAAACAAAATCAAGTGTGAAAAACACAAAGACTGTAAATGTTGTTAAAGACGGTCAAAACTTATGTGTGTATCTTGTGGTAATGATGTGTTTTTACGTTCTCATAATAAATGTTTAGCTCGTTATGCTTTGAGTGTAGATTCTAGGGTTAAAAGAGCCTTATTCACTTCTCCCGTAGCAGCAAAATCTAGGGATTTAGGAACTACTTCTGTGGTTACAAAAGTTAACATCTAAAGTGAATGCACAAGCTACTAAAGCATATGTACAAGTAATATAATATCTCATTTGAAATATAAACCCCCTCAAGTCAAAGTACAAGTCTTTAAAAGCTCAATGTACAAGTCATTAAGCATGACATCCAAAATAGCCGTTTTACCTCCGTTTTCATTCTAGTTTCTTCACCACCACTTTTGTGCAAGCTACTACACTCAATATACAATGTTTAAACCCTAATTATTCTACTCATAAGCTTTCACACATCTTTTTACACTCAAAACCCTAATTCAAAACCCAGAAACCCTAAACCGAGCTAGTTTCCAAACCATGACCTGTTTCTTGATTTTTATCCATTGTAATCCCAAACCAACACTCAAATAAGTTGTAATAACTTATATTACAACATAATCAATCATATTATATCATCATTTCATCATTTAACTTCAACTATATGCAATTCAAATCCAAGAAACCCTAATTGGAACTTTGACCCATTTACTCGTTTTCACCTATTTTAAACCCAAACCACCAATCAATTCTTGTTATTAAAACTTAATAAAAGTCTTGTGAACATATATCTATCATTACAAATCAAATGCACATGAATTACAAGCTAGAAAACCTTAATTGATCCCTAAAGTACCCGAAACCCACATGGTCTCTTTTCTTTCTTTCTTTAGCCGTGGCATCAAAAGGGCAAGCAAACACCTCAAAGCTAGTTTCTAGCTTATACAACTCATCTCATAGCCTCTCCTCATCATCCTATAGACTTCATACATGTCCTCAGTTGATCATAAAACCTCCCTTGGCCTCCAAGCTCATTTCAAGTATAAATAAAGCCATAAACTCTTCATTTGAACTCATCCCCCACTTCCTCCTCTATAACCCTTAATAGCAGCAATCCTTTGCTCTAAGAAGACCCTAAGAGGTCCTAAAAAGGCTCAAGAACAGAAGTGAAGCAAAAGAAACCACGAAACGAAGCCCGGGAGTCGTTATTCTAGGCGTACGAAGCTAAAAGTCCCGATTTTGACCCGTTTACAAGCTATAAGCTCAAACCCAGGTTTTATGATCTTCATACCTGCTCCTACACTCTTATAATGTTCATATGATCCTAAATATACTCTTGTTAAAGTTTTATAACTCAATTCATGCTCATTTTCCATTTTGATCCAAAATCGTACACCCGAAACCCTAATTTCATGTTTTTCTTTAACCTATAAGCTAAACTTGTAAACTATTGTTATAATCTATCCTAATAAGCTTAAATAATGTTATAATAAGTACTTTATTGATTCTTGAAAGAATTTGAATTAAAAACCCGCGTGTTTTCGTTTTAAAACCTTAATTTGACCCGTTTTGCTTCCTAGCTTAACGAGTCGTTAAACTGAACTTTCGTTACGTTAAACCTTCATATTTTAGCTTATATTAATAAGCTATAACCTGTAAATATCTTTTAGAATGTTAAAATAAGCTTGCATGGCAATTCAGACTTGTTTTGCAAAAGTATTCCATGCAAAGGGTATATATCGTGTTTGAAACTTATAACTAAAAGGACTGAAAATGTCATTTTATCAAAGTTATAACTATAGGGGTCTATTATGTCACTTTCCAAAGTGCAAGGTTTACTTTGTACATCTTTTAAACTAGAAGGACCAAACTCGTAAAAGTGCAAACTCCAAGGGTATATTTTGCCATTTTTCATTCTTAAGGGTCTAAAATGTAACATTTTGAAAAAGTATAAAAACATGTTCAAAACATTACAAGACATAACTTTAATTAACGCTTGTCGTGCTTATCATTTCCAGATATTGATCAAAACGCTTAAAACCGATTATATCGTATCACAATACTAGGGAGCTTCATATTAAGAGGTTTCATCTTGGTATTATGTTCTGACTGAGTTGTTGGGTTTACGATTTAAAGTGCCCTAGCTCCTCAAACATTTACTGAATGACCTCTGAATTATGATGGCCCGAACGGTGATACAATACTCCATAACAATTCAATCAAAGATGATATTCATTATAATGTAAAACATATTCAATCAAACTAAGACTTGACATATTACCCCAGGTTGCGTGTGACGAAGCCGTTACTTTCATCCCATATACCTTTGCTCAGATTTCCTAACGTTAAGAGTGAGTTCATAGCCTCGCAATTCAGATATCAAATGTTCATAAACCCGCGAGGGGGATACATGCTATAAACCATGAATGCAATTATTTCTGTATGCTATCCTGATTTATTATTGCCTAAGTAACTATTTTGCCTTTAAGTCCCCAATATCATGAACCGTTAATTACTCTACGGAGTGAGCGCGAATGTTGTGAATAGATCTATTTGGGTTGGACTCCCCGTTGGTGTACCCAGTCATACCGGTAACCAATTGCACATCATTAGAATATAACTGCAGGTGTTTTGTCAGCAAAGCACCGTTGGGCTATAAGTATCAAACATATCCTAAGGGTTCGATTCATGACTAATGGAAACAATAATTTGTTTATAACAGGTGTATAACAACGTAACCCAATATCGAATTTGCATTCAAATTATTTAACTTAAACCTATGAATATCACTCAACCTTTGTGTTGACTTTTTAGCATGTTTTATCTCAGGTAACTAAGCAACCTATGGCACGGAGTGGCGAGGACTTGAAGATGGCAAAACTGTTATCATTCAAACTTTGTATTTTAGATTTTGGGACCTCTCGTTTGTAAAAACTCTGAAGAAATAATGAATGATAACTAAATTTTCAAAAACGACTATTTTTTATTCGTTTTCTATGATATGACCTGTTGTACTCTTGAAGTAACAACCACAGATTGCTTCCGCAGCTATATGTAAAATTAGGATTGTTACAGTTTGGTATCAAGCCACGTATAGAGAACAAGGCTGAAACCTTAACTATAACTACTTTTCTTGTCCATCCAAGAAAGTCCTCCGTGCAGCTATATCTTCGAAATGGTATGTAAAGATACATAACTATTATATTACTAAATAAATAACTTATGTTATTTACCGCTGGGTTGTTAAACAGAATGATGTCTTCTCCCAACCATCCTACTTCCAATATAAAGGATGCCTTTTCCTCAAACTTCCCAAACTATCTTTCGGCTTCTCCGGATTATATCTCAACCTCACCGGGAAAAACTTACTCTAGTTCTTCCAACTCATTTGGAATTATCCCGCTAACTTCACCAACTCTTTTGTTATTTCATGATGATCCTTACATGAAAGCTTTGCAAGCCTTTTATACTGAAAAATTACCTATCCCGCCTCCAACTATTATACCTTCATCTTCAATACCTAAACCCCAAGAATTCTTTCTTCCGAAAGAACTTCTGTCACCAAAGAAACAAGTTCGATCATCTTCTTCTACCTCTTCCCTACCTCAAGCCTTTGAGATAGGTGAAAGCTCTCAAAAGACAAGTATAGAGCGTCATGAGGAACAAATCGAAGAAATTATGAATTACTTATGAGAACTCTCTCTTGATCCTATTGTGCATATAGAAGATAAAGTCGAAGGTCTCAGAAAAGGACAAGTAATTATCCAGTAAGATTTCGATACTTTGGAAGCTGAACTTCAATAAGCTCGAGCCCAGATCACCAAACTCCAGAGGAAACAAATGTGTAGCAACCATAAGATTTCTCTAGCCCGCTTCAGGATTACTGAATTGGGAGACATCATCAACGACATGCAGATTCGTCACCAAGCGGATATAGAAAATCTCCAAGACTCCATCAACGAACTTAAGAAACCGTATCGGAATTATCAATTCTAGCTAAATTCCAGTTTTAGCTTTTAACCTAGCCACGGGATGTGTGGTATAAATAAAAACACTTGTCAAATCTTGACTATGTATAGTACTAAGGCAAGTTGTTCTTAATACAAAGGCAATCCCGTTATCTACCTTGTTGTTTCTTACCGCTTTATTCATCTCATCATCATTCATCATTCATTCATCATCATATGCATCATCATCGGATATCATTCTCATTATGTGTTGTCTTTTGTTAATAACATGCCTTCAAAAAGAGCATCAACATCGGAAGCACCGGCTATGACTCAAGCTGCCATTAGAAAACTAGTTGCTGACAGTGTCACTGCGGCTCTAGAAGCTCAAGCTACAACAATGACAAGTGCTAGTAATCCCAACAGGAACACCAATCCTACTGGAACTCCTGTAGTAAAAACGGGAAACTATAAAGAGTTCATCAGCTGTCAACCTTTCTACTTTAATGGTACGGAAGGAGCAGTAGGCCTTATCCGATAGTTTGAACGAACCGAATCAGTATTCTCTCATAGCAGATGTACTAAAGAAAACAAAGTAACATTTACTATTGGTACTTTAACTGACGATGCCTTGTCCTGGTGGAATGCATATGCCTAACCTATGGGAGTAGAGCAAGCCAATCGAATCACCTGGACTGAGTTAAAAAGGCTTCTGACGAACAAGTATTGTCCCCGGACTGAAATCAAAAAAAATGAAAGAAGAACTTTACAAATAGCGAAAGAGTTGAATTTTAGATTTATCAAACGCATTTGGAACAAGTATTGTCCCCAAACCTCATTACAAGTCATATAATATTGTAATGAGCAATTTAGGTTTGAGGTTACAATATTGTAATGAGGTTTGAGCAATTTGAGGTAGGGAAGAGGTAGAAGTAATATAACAATATTATATGACTTGTAATGATTTATCAAACGCATTGGGAAACGCATTACAATATTATATGACTTGTAAGAGCCTCAGGTGTCGTAACACGGTAACATTATTTTTTTGGTGCCACATCAGCCTAACACCAACACGAACACCACTCCTCTAATCATAACACCAAATAACACCACTCACCTCTTTATTTTCATAAAACCCCCTAAACAATTATTTCATTATTTTAACAAACTAACTATTTCATTCATAATTAAACATACAAATTACATTAAAAAAAACATATTACGAAATAAAAAAAAAATACATTACGAAATTAAAAAAACATTATGAAATTAAAAAAAACATTACGAAATAAAAAAACATTACGAAATAAAAATTTTAAATTTTTTATTTTTTTTTATAAATACTAGCCGTTAGGGGATAAAATGAAACATTTCAAAATTGGTGGGAAAGAGTAAAATTTAAATTCTAGCCGTTAGGGGGGTAAAATGAATTTTTTTTTTTAAATCCACCCCAACACGCGTTTGCCGGCCAACGCCGAGCCCAACTCCGTTGGGCAACGCGGTGGTAGGGTGTAGTAACGCCGGACAACGCCGGCCAACGCCGTTGCCGGCGTTACTACACCGAGTGCTCTAATGAGGTATAATATTATTGTTATATTACAATATTATTGCTCAAGTTATATAATATTGTTCCAAATTGTAACCTCAAACGCATTACAAGTCATATAGCAATTTAGATTTATCAAACGCATTGGGAACAATATTATATGACTTGTAATGAGGTTACAAGTCATATAACAAGTTTGGGGACAATAATTGTTCCATTTTGAACAGAATTAGTATTCCATGTAAATCGTATGACATATGGTAATGAGCCGGGTATAAACCCACACGTGTAAGCCCATTGCATAGACCATTGGGCCGGTTTGTAAGATACTATATAAGCCTCTTCCATCCATGAAAGAGGTGGTTAGTCATTAATACACAAGTATTTCATTTTCTCTCACTAGGAAGTTTCTCTCTCTAAAGAAATCGGCTCAACCCAAATCTTCTCATTGTGTTATGATATCCAATATCCTACAAAGACCATGTCAAAATCTTAACGATGCCAAAGTAAATCAAAATATGTTAATCTTACATGTTATTTTTATCAATTCTCAAACATACGTGTGAAATTAATTACTCATATTAAGCAATAGAATGATTCGGAAACACATATTTTATAATCGGTGATAATGCATGTAAAAGAAAACATAAACTTTATATCCATACAATCTCTGATAATACAAGGACATAAATTTGGAATACATAAGTAGATAATTAATAACGCAAAAGATCCATAAATCATAATAGGCCTAATGACTTGAAAATGTATCCAACTTGTTATTTTTTGTTATTCTAAGTAGCTATCTTTCTTTTTTGCTATTATATCACAAACCTTATCAAATTCGACTTTTATATGTAGTCTGTTACCTGTAATTTGCAACGTTAGTCCATTTAACTAATGAATATTTGCAACGTTAGTCCTTTATACTAACGACCGTTTGTAATTAACTCAAAATTTGGTTATGTTACAAAAATATATTTTCAAGTTATTTTTAAATTTATACATGTTTTTTTTAATTTATACATGTTTTTTACACACATTTTATATATGGTTTATACACGTTTTTATACATGATTCTATACACGTTTTTATACACATTTTTATACGCACAATTTAATTAGACATTTTTATACATGGTTTTATACACGTTTTCATGCCCGGTTTTCTACTCGTTTTTATACACACATTTTATAGACGTTTTATACATGGTTTTATACACGATATAAAAACGTGTATATAACCATGTATAAAAACATGTATAAAAGCATGTATAAAAATGTGTGTATAAAAATGTGTGTATAACCATGTATAAAAATGTGTATAAAAATATGTATAGAAACATGCATAAAACCATGTTTTAAAAACATCCATAAAATATGTGTATAAAATGTGCATAAAAACATCTATAAAAACATGCATAAGCGTGCATAAAAACATATAAAAAACATATATAAAAATGTATATAAAAACATATATAAAAACGGATATAAAAACATATATAAGAACGTGTATAAATACATTTATAAATACGTGCATAAATTCGTGTAAAAAACGCGTATAAAAACTTGTATAAAAACGTGTATAAAAATATGTGTATAAAAACGTGTAAAAAACCATGTATAAAAATGTATATAAAAGCGTGTATAAAACCATGTATAAAAACGTCTATAAAAATGTGTGTATAAAAATGTGCATAAAAACGTGTATAAAAACTCATAATAAACATATATAACAAGGTATATAAAACCATATATAAAAACGTGCATAAAAACGTGTATAAAAATTTGTATAAAAACGTGTATAAAATCATGTATAAAAGCGTGTATAAAAACGCGTATAAAAACGTGTATAAAAATGTGTGTATACAAATGTGTATAAAAACGTGTATAAAAACATGTATAAAAACATGTATATAAATGTGTATAAAACGTGTATAGAAATGTATATAAAACCATGTATAAAATGTGTGTAAAAAACGTGTATAAATTTTAAAAATAACTTGAAGATATATTTTTATAACATAACCAAATTTTAAGTTAATTACAAACGGTCGTTACTATAAAGGACTAACGTTGCAAATATTCGTTAGTTAAATGGACTAACATTGCAAATGACATGTAACATACTACATATAAAGGTCAAATTTTGTAAGGTTTGTGATATAATAGAAAAAAAAAGATAGCTACATTAAACAACAAAAAATGACAAATTAAATACATTTTCAAGTTATTTGCCCATCATAATAAAGTGTTTAAGAAAGTAACTACTCGTATAGCTTAAAAACTAACCATGCATGATAGTGGACAAAATTAAGATAACAACAACGCGAAAATGTCACAGCAAGAGTGGATAGTGAATACAAGTAACAATTGTAAACTAGACATACCCGAGCTAAATATTACTACTATATAATTGAGTATTAGTATTTTTCATATAGATACATGTTAATTTTTTTTAATTAGCAATATACGAAATTCAATTTTTTTTTTGAACAGAATATAATAAAAATGAGATGTTTGGGTAAGGTTCGGCTGAAGAGGACGTAACCGACTCTTCATGCCAGTTTGATTTCTATAAACTCTACTACTTTTCATACACAAACATTTACTGTTTACGTTTTTAATTGGTTCACGTACAGTTTTAACAAGATAAGTATTGTATTCTCATATTAACTTAATATCATTTGATGTTTAGATTTTTATATTAAGGGGCTTTGGGAAGCAAGTTGTTCTCATATGTGACACCATGCATGCGTGTAAATGGAACTATGGAAACTACACTAATTGTGTCAGAAATATAGTTAAGCATAATGAAAATAATAAAAAGTAAAATCTGTTTAGTAACTATAGTAGTCATATTTATAAAATTTAAAATCGTTATATGGCTGTATGTATGCGGAAGGCTATATCACTTGTGTAAAAAAAAAATACTAAGTTAATAGATAATATTAAGTATGCATCGAATAAGTAAATGACAAGGTAATACTTGGGTAGTCTGATTTCGAAATATTAATTGAGGGTTCATACATTATTGTAGATCGTTTGACGAAGTAGGTTCGAATCTTCGTTTGCATTGTTAGACTCGTGATCAACTAAGTTACGGATATCTCTGATCTTATTCTTTAATTGTGAATATGATCGTACGGATTTTCGCTAGTATTTCTATTGTGCCTTCGCTTGATCATTGATCCATCGCTACTGCATTGTTCAAAATGATCTTTTGTGACATATTGTGGTACCTTATTATTTTAACGCCTCCTTCGATTCATTGTTATTGAAACATTGCTATTGCCTCATTGTCATTGAACCCTATTGTTATTGAACCTTATTTATTTATTATATTGTGACTTTTAAACCTGTGTATTTGAGCTATTAACTAGCCACGGAGGTACCATGGTCGCGTCATTGTGGCACAAATGGCATGACACTATCTGTGGCGGTGTGATTAGTCCACTACGTATCCTCATTGTTGGTGGTATAAAGGATTTTTAGGAGGCGTATTGGTCGACCATAGGTATATTGTATTGTTATTGTTGTGGATAGAGGCGAGTACCCAACACCTCATCCACCATTACTACTACACGTGGATCTGCAGTCTCGTGTGGAGGCCCTTGTAGCTCTTATTGATTTATTGCATATTGTATTGAGCTCTACCTCATTGAAATGTTGTCATTAAAATTGTGTATTGAATTGCTAAAAAAATTGCTCTACTGAACTTATCTCATTAGTATGTCATTGTTTTGATTCTAAATTATTGTTTAAACCTTCATTTGAATTCCTTCACTGAATAATTGTTTATGATCAAATCTGCTTCTTTTGGTCTGTATCGCTTTTATTTTGTATCTGCGCACAGAGCTTTTCGCTCAGCCTCATTTCCTTTCCATGCGGCAGGTACTCAGAGTTCGGGACATAGAGATTGAGAGCTGGTACGAGTGACATGGAGTGTTAGAGACTTATTATTTTGGCCTATTTAGTTTTTCAAGAATAAATTCATAACGAAACTTTGTAATGCCGTTATTGGTTTGAATTATTGGACAACTTATGTTATTTCTTTATTGGAGAATTCATTTGGACTTAGACTTTTACTCTGTTTATGTAGTGTAGCATCCGGTTCCTTTGAATTGGGGTGTTACAACTAATACAATATATAACTTATCAAATTGGAGTATGACACGTAACTCATAAGATGAGTATTAGCGTTTTTTGCGTCCAATAAAATAAGTTAAACTAGATAACGCACAAATTATAAGCATATGCCTTAATAACAAGCAAAGCAAAAAGCTAGCAACAACAAGAACCATAAAAGTCTTCAACACAATTAATCAGGGGCAGACCTAGGGGTTCACGAAAACCCGATGGATGTTTGTTGTGTAGTGTAATTTTTATAAAAGTTCTTAATTTTTTCAAAATGAACCCGGTCTCGAAATTCTGTGCCACGTACATATTACTTAATCCGAAACTTTGGGTATTCGGATATATAAAACTTTTATCTGAAATTTCGGATATCTAAATTGAAAAAACTTAGCTAAAATAAGGAATCTAAAATAAAACTCATCGCAAATTTGCGATATCCAAATTGTGATATAACTAGTTATTAAAAAGTCCTTTAAATTTTTTAAATTGACAACAAAAAATTATTGTATGAAATGTCACATTTCATATTTTCGCTTTAGTCCACAAAAGCCATGAAACGATTCCAGGGGCGGACCTAGGAGGGTTCTCGGGGGTTCATGGGAACATGATGGATGTTTATCGCTTAATGTAATGTTTTTAGAAAAGTTCTCGAATTTTTCAAAATGAAGCCGGTCTCAAAATTTTGTGTCATGTAAATATTACTTAATTTGAAAATTTGGGTATTCGGATATATAAAACTTTTATCCAGAATTTCGGATATATGAATTGAAAAAACCTAGCTAAAATAATGGGTCAAACATAAAACCGTCATCGCAAATTTCGGATATCCAAATTTGTGATATAACTAGTTATTAACAAGTCTCTTAAATTATTTAAATTGACAACAAAAAATTATTGTCGAAAATATCTCATTTCATATTTTCGCTTTAGTCCACAAAAATATATGAGACGGTTTTAATACTATCATATATAGGATACAAGAGAACATTCTGGAATGATTACCATGGGCTTATAGGGTTGGTTAGTCATAAAAATTGTATGTAGTAACAACTATAAAGCAATAAAGGACTTGAGGATTACAAATGTAACTTGACATCTTTCTTATCATCCAAAACATGAAAACTACAATTCCTTGAAACATAACAATGGTTGGTACGTTGATGAAGATTGCTTGTGTTATGGTTGCTTGAATGGTGGTGTTTGCACCACGTGCAAATGCCATCACCTGTGGTGAGGTAACTTTCGTCTTACCTAGATAATGGTGGACCACTACCAGCATCTTGTTGCAATGGTGTTAGAGGACTTATCAAAGGGGTAAAACCTGCTTTAGCTTCTAGCCTCCCCGGCAAATGTGGTGTTAGTATTCCTTATAAGATCAGTCCTAGTAATGACTGCAGCAAGTATGTGAACTTTTTATGATTCTTCACACCATCACAATAATATGCATTATCTAAAAGCATCTATGATTATATAAACATAACCTCTTTTAAACCGAGTTCACGTACTTCTATAAAATGCTTAGTTAAAATTACTAAACAACAATCTATGTTAACAGTGGCGAGAGGCCCCTTGACACAACAAGGGATACTACTCATTGCTTTATTAGCACTACACTTAGACGTTTGTGGTATCCCAGAGTCTCCAGTGGGGTAGTAGATCACGTATATCGTTATGAGATATATGCCCCTGGAGGAATTTGAGTTGCTGAAACATTAGACGAGCGCTATCGCTACCTTGCCCAAGATGAGATCGCCTTTCCGGCTGGCATTGCCCCCCAATGTATTCGATCCGCCCAAATTTTTGTGCTAACCGGTGATGGGTACGTTTCACATCTTAAACTCCTTGTATTATATCATTGCTAGTGTAATGAAGTATTTTTTTTAATAGCTAAGTAGTACTTGGTCTAATCTATTTATCTATAAGTTACTACTAAAACAAACACTAGGATTAACACGTCAATTCTTAGTAACAAAATTTCCGCTAAATTTTTTTTCTATTTTATTTATTTCAAACTTTGACATTTAGATTCAGTATATGACAAAAAAATTATCATTTTCTATTAGTCATCTTCTATGTATATTTTCAAATATAGTATTGTTATCAAAAAAAAATCTTTTATATAATAAAAGAATTACATTATTTTAGAGTTTTGTATCAAATTAAATTTTATGAGAAACAATTAGACCAATCAGAAAGCTTGATTTTGTCACGTAAGCAAAATTGTGCGATCTGAAATATCTTTTAATTGTATACTTTTAAATCTGGTATGTTTAAATAAAACAACACTTATCAAACATAATTTTATGCATTATTTGATAATATTCTACGTATTTTTTCTATGTTCATTTATGTTCGATCGTTTATGTTCGTTTAGTTTCTTAATGAACGAACATAAACGAACATGAACAACTCATTTTCTTAATAAACGAGCACGAACATGAAAATTCGTCCGTTTAAGCGTTCGTGTTCGTTTATTTGTCCGGTTAAAATTAAATGAACGAACATAAACAAAGCTCCGTTCATGTTCGTCTTTGTTTATGTTCGTTCGGTTCGTTTACAGCCCTAGTGGCACGTTTGTGAAAATATATTTTTTTAAAAGATGTGGTAATTAATAAAACTTTAATTAATGGTTGATTTTAAATAAATAATACAAAGTTAAGTATAAATTTATAATTTTTCATATATTTTGATAACTTTAAAAAATAAACAAATAAGCTTTTATATTTTATACCTTTTATACTTTACACCCCGTATATTAAACAAAAATTATAAAATAAATTTAATTTATATATAAGCCTCGTACGTGCACGAAACTTATAACTAGTATATAATAAGATCACACACATTGTTTAGGTTGAGAAGTTATTTCGACACCATTGACGCAACTTTAAAATAGTTGTCAAATAACGCCTCTCCTTGTATATGCATCCACCTTCACTATCGTACCTACGGCTGACGATGGAAATAGGAATCTGGAGTGAGTACGGAGTATATTTTCGGTGGCCTCTGCTCGTAGACGTATCGATGAGATATGCCTTCCGAATATTGGAGAAGAAACTAGATGTGTAAAAGTGTGTCCCGATAAAAAAACAACGTTCTTGCCTGGAAAATCAAGACCGATGCTTTACCTACCCGGTTCAACATTTCTCGTAGAGGTATTGACTTATCAGTGATATGTCGTGTCCTATTTGTGTAATGCTATTGAATTCGACGGACCAATTGTTTTTAGGTGAGGATTGTTCGGGACAATTGCGAATACGGTTTTGAGCTGTGGAATTTGGATCACACAGCAAACTTTGAACTCAAAATGCTGAAATGTAAGTCTTGGCTTGTTTTCAATTCGATGATTCCAAACTCAAAAGATGTTAGAAAGGATTTTGTATTTCCATTTGGTGGTAGACGTTGGATCATAACACGTAAACAAGCAAGCTCCTATTTGACGAGAGAAAACCTTCGAAGTCGATGCTTATTGATAATGTCATTACTAGTTCTTTTTATTGGTGTAAGTATAGATCTAAAGCCTCGTTCGGATGGAACGAATGGCTCAAAAACCCCTATATTATTGTTTTGTAATCTAGCTCCTTGCTAGTTTTTGTTTCTAATAAAATCGCCGTTCCAAAAAAAAAATAAGATCACACACATTGTTTAGGTTGAGAAGTTATTTCGACACCATTGACGCAACTTTAAAATAGTTGTCAAATAACGCCTCTCCTTGTATATGCATCCACCTTTTAAATGGATGACCAATATTAATTTAATCTAATAACTAACAATCTTTCTCTATAAAACTCGCAATCTAATGACTTAACAAATAATATTCCGCACCATTCTAGCGAAAAGGATTCAAGATACTTCTACCAATTTTGTAAGAGTTATTACTCTTAAAGTTGTTATGTAGACTTTTCCAAGATTTTTATTTAACATCTTAGACTAGGAGTAATCTGACCATATTACTAAACAATACAATTATTGGGGGAGCTCATTTAAGAGCATTGAATGCACACGACCCGACCCGCCGGGTTTTTTTTTTATTTTAAAAATTGGATTTTTTAATTATTGGGGGAGCTCATTTAAGAGCATTGATTGCACACGACTCGACCTGACCCGCCGGTTTTTTTTTTTTAAATTGACCCGAGCCGCCGGTTTTTAAAAAAAAATTTGTTTTAGGATTTTTTTTTTAATTGTTTTTAGGGCCGACCCGGTCCGACCAGTTTTTTTTTTTTTAAACAAAATTATTTTAGAATTTTTTTTAATTGTTTTTAGAAATGTCCAGTTGACCCGCCGGAACCCGGCCGCCGGCAACCACCGGTCCGACCGGTTTTTTTTTTTAATTTCTTTAAAAAAAAAAATTATTAAAATTTTTTTTTAATTTTTTTAGAAAGAATATAATTTGTTTTTCTTTTCTAAAAACCTTTTCGCAATTTTTTAGTCATCAATCTGTTTTTTTTATAAATATTAACAGAGCTAACCCCGCGCTTCTCTGCTAACCGTTCCGCAGCGAAGCGCGGGTATACCTACTTGTGAGATGACCAAACCAGACAATACATTGGATTAAAAATATACTTTTATCACAAAGCGAGTTTTAAATATATTGGCGAGCTCGGACATAATTTGTTTCAGAAGCCAAACTCAAGCTTTAACATGCTTGGAACATTCTTCTTGTTACTTCCAGGGTCATTTTCGACATTCAAGACAACTACCATCAAATAGACCAAATTACTTTTTTTTTTGAACGGCAAATGGAATTTTATTAAAAAAGGGCTAGAAAGAAACTAGCAGACGATATACACGCAAAAACGATCCAACAAACAAAGAACGAAAAGGAACAGAAAAACTCTAACGAAACGAACTCGCAAAACAACCAAAGGCTATTAGAATAAGAAAGATCCCACCATGGCGCCAACTGAATTAACTCCCATGAACGAAACCGAACACCCAAGGCATCATACCAAAAAGCGATCTAACCGGCATCCTTTGTTTGTCTCGATAAGGCATTATAAAGAAGAATAGCTTCTTTAACATTGCCATAATAACTCCAAATCTGAAGATCGCTAGGAAAATAATCTTTCCACGAACGTAGTTGCGCGAGAGAGAACAACCCGTGTAAAGTTACCATTGGGTCCTCTATAGCTCCATCTTTTAATCAAATCTATCTCGTCACTAGTTAGAGGACCAATATAATCAATCCACGAAGAACCAACTCAACACATGTTTAAATCATTACCCGGGTATGTAGATGATGGGGCGCAAGAGGAGTCTTTTTTTCAGACAATAACGCGTAACATCCTCATATCAACAGTGGTAACATTACCACAATCACCATGAGAATGAACCCAAGAATCTCACCAGCACATCTTCCAAATTCTTTTCCATGCATCCTTATACTACCATCATTATACAAGACCGAATCATCACGAATCTCGCCTCTTCAAAGGAGTCCACAAGATCACTTTCCACCCCACAAACATCCTCCTCTCGCAAAACCCTGACTAGAAGGCGACACCGAATCATGTTAACATTCATAGAGAATGCTGAATCACCACTTATCGACAACCAAATGCTCCTCAATTTCCAACTTTATCCAAACTAGACCCTCTGCATCCTTCCTTTCCAGAGAGGATTAGACTTCGGAATTGACGTTTATTTTCTCCATCGATTTAAATATTGGGTGCCCAATATGCAATCTCATAGCGATACTACGATAGACCTGGTTGATTTTAAATAAATAATACAAAGTTAAGTATAAATTTATAATTTTTCATATATTTTGATAACTTTAAAAAATAAACAAATAAGCTTTTATATTTTATACCTTTTATACTTTACACCTCGTATATTAAACAAAAATTATAAAATAAATTTAATTTATATATAAGCCTCGTACGTGCACGAAACTTATAACTAGTATATAATAAGATCACACACATTGTTTAGGTTGAGAAGTTATTTCGACACCATTGACGCAACTTTAAAATAGTTGTCAAATAACGCCTCTCCTTGTATATGCATCCACCTTTAAAATGGATGACCAATATTAATTTAATCTAATAGCTAACAACCTATCTCTAGAAAACTCGCAATCTAATGGCTAAACAAATAATATTCCACACAATTCTAGTGCAAATGATTTAAGATACTTCTACCAATTTTGTAAGAGTTATTACTCTTAAAGTTGTTATGTAGACTTTTCCAAGATTTTTATTTAACATCTTAGACTAGGAGTAATCTGACCATATGAGATGACCAAACCAGACAATACATTGGATTAAAAATATACTTTTATCACAAAGCGAGTTTTAAATATATTGGCGAGCTCGGACATAATTTGTTTCAGAAGCCAAACTCAAGCTTTAACATGCTTGGAGCATTGTTCTTGTTACTTCCAAGGCGGTTTTTTTTTTTTTTAAATTTGTTTTATGATTTTTTTTAAATTGTTTTTAGGGCCGACCCGGTCCAGCCGGGTTTTTTTTTTAAACAAAATTATTTTAGAATTTTTTTTAATTGTTTTTAGAAATGTCCAGTTGACCCGCCGAAACCCGGCCGCCGGCAACCACCGGTCCGACCGGTTTTTTTTTTTTAATTTCTTTAAAAAAAAATTTATTAAAAATTTTTTTTTAATTTTTTTAGAAAGAATTCAATTTGTTTTTCTTTTCTAAAAACCTTTTCGTAATTTTTTAGTCATCAATCTGTTTTTTTTATAAATATTAACAGAGCTAACCCCGCGCTTCTCTGCTAACCGTTCCGCAGCGAAGCGTGGGGTAACCCAACTGTGAATGACCCAAACAGACAATACATGATTGAAAAATATACATTTATCACAAGCGAGTATAATATATTGGGCTTAGCTCGGACATAATTTGTTTCAGAAGCCAAACTCAAGCTTTAACATGCTTGGAACATTCTTCTTGTTACTTCCAGGGTCATTTTCGACATTCAAGACAACTACCATCAAATAGACCAAATTACTTATTGTCCCTTAACGGAATGTATATCTGCTTAAAGCTTATGGCATAGCGTTTTTTTATATGTTTCTCCTTGTTTATCCAAACTGCTTATGTGATTATTAATGAGCAATTGCACTTGCCCGTTAAACGACATGTGGAAATTAGAAGGGGGTTGAATAGTTTACAAGTTTGTTTTACGTTTTAAAAGTTTACTTTCAAAATGTTTAGATTCGAGTTATAAGTTTAACAAATCCACAATATGAACAAACAATAACTATCTAAACTAAAGCTAAATAACAATGACAATAATATAAAGAGATAAGGAAATGAACAATCAAACTAAGACGTCAAGATTTTATAGTGGTTCGGCTGCGAAGCACCTCTTCGCCCTACTCCACTCCCCGAGTATCCTACTCAAGATTTCACTATGTCAACAAGCTCTTTTTAGGGGGAGAAAACCGTTTATACGTCGCTTACGTTATTTTCGACACTAAGCTAAATGTCGAGTCCTAATCTTAGCTAGAACCAATCTACCACTTCACAAGATATACACAATCATTAGATCTACACAATCGGATTAACACACAATCAGAATCACACAATTACACAAGATAATTATAATAGAGATTTAGAACTTAGAAGAAGAAATGAGAGATCACTAAATAACACTTTGTTTCTTGGCGAATATGAATGTTCTTCTCTTGCACTTGATAGAAGAATGAGAGGGGTGAGATGAGATTAGATCACTTAAAACAAGATCTAAAGATGTTAGTGATCAAGATATTTTAGAGAGAGAAAGAAGGCTTTTAGAAAGAGAAAGTTATCAGAAAAATTTATGCCAAGAAGAATGTTTTTCTGCTAGGAATGAAGCAGTATTTATAGACAAGAAATTTCAACGGTCACTGGGGGCGGTCCCAGCAGTCCCAGATATATAAGGGGGCCTCCAGGCCTATAAGGGAGCCGCCCAATAGACTACGCTCCTTTTTTTTGTCTTTTTGTCCGAAGTGTTGTATCTGCTATGGAACCTTCCATTTTGGGGGGAAATTTTGAAATTCAAATTTTAAGTTTTTAATAAAACTTTTCTTTTAATTAGAAAATATTTTGTAAATGTATTTTTGAGAAAATACTTCTGTAGAATAAAAGTGATGGTTAAGAGAAAAATATTTTCTTGATCACTATCATGCTTAATGATTTTGTTTATCCATACATTAAGTGAACACTAATCTTAGAAATGGAATTTTACAATTAATAATTTGTGAACGTTTATTTTTATCGTAAACGTTTTTACATTTTGTTATTATCAAAACATTGAGAGGTCGAAAAATATAAATAGCATTTTAGACATTATTTGTATTAACAATCTCTCTCTTTTTGATGATGACAAAATTTAAACTCATTTTATATAAAATTAAAGGTGTCAAATTATTAATGAGTTTGGTTCTATTTCTTCCCCTTTTGTCGAATTCAAAAAGAATGATCGTCGAATTGTTGAGGAGAGAAAGAAATCGACGATATCAAGACTCCCCCTTGATGTATGCTCTCCCTCGTTTTGGGGCACCAAGGGATCGTTCTTACGAAAATTGTATGCTACAAAATAAAGTTAGAGGTACAAGTGTAAGACAAATATCTTAAAAACATAATTCTAGATTAAATCACCCATACGGAGTTTCATTCTATAATTAAAAAACTCATTCAAAAGTAAACATGATTAATTAGCTAATACAACATGCAATAGAGCTAAGAACATTAATTCAAACATTACACTTAAATCTAAACATACTACATGAGATAGGAAAGATGAGTCCTAGGTGATTCATGATTCATAGGGAATGACTTTTTGAGCAAAAGATTAGGGTGACACATTATAAGAACTTTTGAAAATATTTCAAGGTGGTGGTGAAAAGTGAGAGGTGATTGCGGTAGTGAGGAGATATTCAAGGTGAGCAAATATGATGTTCATCTCACCTCTTAAGGTTAAGAAGAGGTTTCGGTTGTGAGAACAACATATGCAAGTTGATCCATGGTAGTCATAATAGTTTTAGAAAAGATGGTGGCTCATGATAGGAGGTTGAGGTTGTGGTGGAGATGGTGGTGATGGAGGTTCAAGGTTTTCAAAAGGTGATAGTGAGAAAGTGATATCCAAAGAAGGATGACTTTGAAGTGGTTGAGGGTTGGAAGGTCTAGGAGGAACATTCGAGATGTTTTCAAGCAAAGAGTTCAAAGGTTTAGGAGAAGTTGGTTCATTAGATGAAGGTGGTGAAATTTGAAGTTTGGATTGAAAAGAAGAAGGTGCATCTTCTTGACTTGTTGAGGTGTCATTGTTTGATGGAGTTTTGGATGGTGCATTAGGATGAGTTGGAGATGAAGAAGTTGTGGTAGGAAAAGGTGTCGTGAGGTTTTCATCATCATTTATGAGATCAACAAAAAGTTGTTTTGTAGAGATGATGGTGAGTTTTATTTTCTTAAACCCATGGGAGGAAGATGCATCCATGATGAAAGGGGTTTGAAGAAGATGAAGATGATAAGAGAAGTGGGGAGGATGACTTATTTAATTAGGAGGTATAGGATCAAAGTGGAAAAGCATGAGAGTTGAAATTTTAGATTCCAAAAGTGGTTTAGCAAAATGCAGAAGTTTTAGCTGGGTCTAAGAAAGAATAGTCAACAGCACAGAAAATCAGGTAGTCACAGTAAAATTTCCATGACTTCTGATGGCGGTCCTATAATTACATGGCGGTCCCAAATATATTAGGTGGCCGCCCCATGTTTATGGGGGCCGTTCTCTGGAGACAGAATTTTTTTCCAGATTTTCTTGATTTTCTAAAATACTCTACATTTTCCCATTTCCAGTCAATCCTATTTCATTATAAATCATCTAATACTCAATAATCAAATACACATAATCAACTATTGCAAGTCTTATCAAATAGACCAAGAGATAAGCATGCATAATATTATATAGGTAATAGCATATAAGTCACATAAAGGCCTACGAGATGTCATATAGCATCATTAAATGTGATTAGGGGAAGTTATATGTGCACTAGAATATTTTACAACAATACATAGTTTACTTTTACTTGCAAGACAATCTTAGCAAATACTCGTGCTACTTTTCTACATCTAGACTACGTGTGATGATCATGATGCATACATCGAAAATCTTCTAAAATCTCATCGGTTGACGAATTATGTAAGGGGTTTATTATTGTTGGATAGGAGATGAATTTATGATTGTTTAGAGAGAATCCAGTTAATTTGTCAAGAAATTTTGATAATAAGAGTGCGTATGGCAAAATGTCGTTGAATGGATGTTTGAAGTTATTTATTTGATTTAGGATGAAGTAAGAGATGTTGAAAGGTGTAGAGGAGGTGATGCAAAAGAGCATATATGCTTCACAAGCTGTTAGTAGATTATTATGAATATCAACGGTACACATTATATTCTCACAAATGAGTAAATGTGTCGTTTTAAGATACGGACAAATTTTTTCTACGAAGAGATTGCATGGATGCTCCAACAGAAACTTGAAGTCATTTAGACGTCTCTTAGTTATGTTGTGTATGATTGAGGTTGGATGAGTTAATTTGGTATAGAGTGGATCTTTTGTTACAGTAGAGTTATGTTTATTGATGGATTGTAAGGACCATTCATTGTTATAAAAGTAATGTCCTTCAAATGAAATATTGAGTAATGTACCAAAATCCTGAAATGAGGTACCAACTCTCTTTCCATTTATTTCAAACACTATGATCCAAAGATCATCCACGAGGATTAGTTCAAATGTTTTGTCAGGGATTCTTCCCTCATGAATGGGTCGAAAAGATATTTTTACAAATGGTGGTTTTTGAGGAGAGTTGATGTGATTAGAAAGGTAAGATTTATTTTAAGTTAGAGGAATGTGAGTTTCTGGGCTTTTGTGTTTTTCTTGAGACATTCCTTTGTTCACCTATCATCAATAGTAATATTTTAGTAAGTATTATTTATGAGTCCTAACATTCGTTAGGCAAGTGTCTAATGTGTACCTATATGTAACATATGTGGAGTAACAGTTAACTCGACCTAAAATTAAAATCCTAAGAGTTAATCCAAACGCTCCTTAGTTTGATTTTGCTCATCCAAACATGTCAAAAAATACATATGAATTATGTATCTCGACTTTTGTTCATGAGATCATTTGACATGTGTTTGAAAACGTTTTTAAGTTGTATTAACAATGCATAACAACAATTTTATTATATTCCTAACGTGAGTGATTTAGAAATAAAATTGGGGTTTTGGTTCGAAATCAATTTTTAGACAAACTCACTAATGTATGCAAATCCTATGTCTACGTGAAGCATATTAGTTATACATTGTAACCTAGTAGTCCTAATTGTACAAAATCGAAAGAAAAATAAAAAAATCCCCAATTTCAATTTTTGTGTTCATCATGAACCCTATACTCAAATTGAAAGAAAATAGATGAAATGACTTACAATTGATGATCTTTAAGATGTTTTGGATGATTATAGGTATTGATTAGATCTTCAATTTAAGTTTTAATGGTTGATTTTAAGTTTTTGGGTTGTTATGGTCGTGTTCGTCGCTGCAGAGGTGAAGGGAGGTGTTTGTTTTTGAGTTTTGAAAAATTTGACTAAGTGTAAGATATGGTGTCCTGCTGTTGGCGGTCTCATATTGTCAGGCGGTCCCAAATATATTGGGGGCCGCCGAGGGTATGGGGGCCGCCCTCAGCAAGGAGTTTTGGACTTAGTTTTGACAAAAATTTTACAAAGAAGAGTGACGTTTTAATTTGCATTTCGCGAATTAAAAATGTTTAAGGTACTTCGGATAAAGTATTTAAGTTGTCACGACACGGAATAGAACACGGACTAGAATTGAGACAGAAGAGGGAGAAACGGACTAATATGATTTATGGAATGTGTTTCATAATTCCTAAACCAAGACGTAGATAATTAAACGATTCATGTTTAAGAGGTTTAGTAAGGATGTCGGCAATATTGTCGACGGACGGCACTTTTTTGATTGAGATATGTCCTTTTTGGACATTATCACGAAGAAAGTGGTGACATATTTCGATGTGTTTAGTACGAGAGGTTGCAAACGGGTTTTTTTGCTAAGGTCAATCACAAGGGCCTTTTTTGTCGCACATGATATAACGTCGTCGAGTCGAATGTCGAAGTCGATGAGCCAAGCTTGGTTTCATCCCTATAAAAAAAAGTGGGCATTGTTGACATGCCTTTCTGGCCTTTCGTGATTCTCTTCGTATAGGATATAGTCAAAGAGCGTTTATTTCTTTGAGAACCAAGATTTCAAACAACATCCCCACAATGTACAAATACCGCTAGTCTCTTCTCGATCCCCATAATCTCCCGACATGATCATAATCCGCCCCCCTAAAATAAAAAAAAAAATTTACAAAACTAACGTTTCTATATCGGTCCCCCTTAGATACCATAAATCCTAATGCGTAGAGCCTTAATGTATCCAAAAATACGCTTAAGCCGCATTGTCAAAAGGTGAAGATGTTTTGGGATCCTCTTAGGAAGCGGGCCACCAGGCAGAACCTAAATATGATATCAGGCCCTACTTGTCGTTAATATAATAACTACCTTATCAAGCCTCGAATACTTTTTACTATCTTCCGATTCACACATCTTCGTCATCGTGAGTTTTAGGTATCAGTAGACATTGGGTTTTTCATTGGTTTAGAATCTTCTAAGCCAAATTTCTTAAGTATTCTTTAATATATTTAGATTGATTAAAGAAGATACCATCTTCAATTTGTTTTATTTGTAATCCAAGGAAGAAGTTAAGTTCACCCATCATGCTCATCTCGAACTCGTCATGCATGATTTTGGCAAATTCATCACACATGTCTTGACAAGTCGAACCGAATATAATGTCATCGACATATATTTGAACGATGATGAGATTTGAACTTTTCTTCTTAGTAAAAAGAGTGTTATCTACCATTCTCATTTTTTATTCATGTTTAACAAGGAAAGCTTTTAGTCTATCATACCAAGCTTTGGGTGCTTGTTTGAGACCATATAAAGCTTTTTTTAGTTTATAAACATGATCTAGTTTCTCAAAATCAATGAATCCCGGAGGTTGTGCCACGTATACCTCCTCATTGATAAAACTGTTCAGGAATGCACTTTTTACATCCATTTGGAATAGTTTAAAATCTAAAGCACAAGCATAAGCTAATAATATCCTAATAGACTCAAGTCTAGCAACTGGGGCATAAGTTTCATCATAATCGATGCTCTCTTGTTGATTATAGCCTTGAGCAACTAACCTAGCCTTATTTCGAGAAACAACACCGTTCTTGTCTAACTTATTTCTAAACACCCTCTTAGTTCCTACGATTGTCATATTCCTAGGTTGTGGAACTAACTCCCAAACGTCGTTAGCTATGAATTGATTTAATTCTTCTTGCATAGCGACTATCCAACTTTCATCTCCTAAGGCTTCATTCATGTTCTTAGGTTCTATAGTTGATATAAAACAAAAGAAGTTACTTTGGTTTTGGGCTTGTGACCTAAGGGTTCTTTGATTAATGTTTCCTATGACGTTTTCTAATGGATGGTTCATAGATTCCTTAATATTGACTATTTCATCAATTTCTAGTGTTTCATCATCGACAACTTTTTCTAGGTTTTTCTTTTCCGTTGCCCTAATTGCTTCTTCTTCATCTAAGTCATCATCCACCAAGGGTGATGTCTTAGAGGGTGGAGGAGTTTCATCGAATGTCACGTTGAGTAATTCTTCGATTTTCCTAGTGTGTTTATTAAGGATGATATAAGCTTTATTATTTTAAGAGTAGCCTAAGACACCTTCGTATGACTTTGGGTCAAACTTGGTAAGGTAGTATTTGGTGTTTAAAATGAAGCACTTGCTTCCAAACACTCTAAAATAATCAAGAGTATGTTTTCTACCTCTTAAGAGTTCATAGGGTGTTTTTCCTAAGATAGCTCTAATTAGGATTCGGTTAAGTATGTATGTTGAAGTATCTATGACGTTACACCAAAACTTTTGTGGTAACTACAATGGATCGAACAACTAGAAATGATAACAAAATGCGTAGGTCATTAGAAGGAGTTCCGATAAGCGGATAAATATAAGGTCACTCCCGAATGGTTTGAGAAACAGTACGTCGTGTAACATCATCTTCAAGCAACCTCTATCGTACCGGTGCGACCACTAAAGATTATTCATTCAACATAGTCCTACTCATTTCTTAAAGTGTCTTATTTTTCCTTTCAACCACGCCATTTGATTGAGGAGTGCGTGGACCAGAGAAGTTATGTGTAATATCATTGGCATTACAAAATTCTCCAAATTGCACATCATTATCAAATTCTCTACCGTGGTCGGTTCTTATTGACACTATTGTACATCCTAGTTGGTTTTGAATTTTCTTACTAAATATTTCGAATTGATCGAAGGCTTCGGTTTTGTCCTTAAGGAATCTAGTCCAAGTATACCTAAAGTAGTCATCTACTATGACTAAGGTGTAACGATTTCCTCTGTAACTCCGTACGGTGGAAGGACCGAAGAGATCCATATGGATGAGTTCTAAGCATCTAGTTGTTGAGACTATATTCATAGCTTTGTGACTAGCGTGAGCTTGTTTTCTAATTTTGCAAGCATCACAAAAGTGTTGATCAAACTTAAGCTTAGGTAAGTTTCTAACTAAATCCTTAGATGCTAACGATTGAATGAGACGCATATTTGCGTGACCCCTTATTCTCCTATGCACCAATGTGGAATCCTCATCAATCGTTGCTAGACAAATTTGATCCTTTGGCTTATTTTCTAATTTTATCACATATAAGCCTTTCTTTCTAATACCTCTACCTATGACTTTACCGTCCTTAGTAATTTCACTATCATGTTTAGAGAAAGTTACTCTACACTTATTATCACATATTTGTCCTATACTTAGCAAGTTAAATCCTAAGTTATCAACATGTTCTACATTATATTTTGTGGGAGTCATTAGAAAACGTATCTTTGCCAATGATGTTACCGCGAAGATTACTACCAAAAATGATGTTACCTCCATTGTATGCCTTGTATTCGGTTACCCGTCATATGTTTAGA
>BQNB010000055.1:36049-58549 GCA_026074375.1 Tanacetum coccineum
GCTATTATCAATCGCACAACCCAAAAGATACGGCCTAACATCAACTCTAGCACCAAGCCATGAGGAAATTTCAAACTTCACATGCACCAATTGGTATGGACCAAAAAATCACACGATTCCAAAAAGAAAAAAAATCAACCGAATGTAAATGTCGACAAGAAGAACGAACCTCCGACCTAACAAACACATCAGCGATTTCTAAAAACACCCCCAACGAATGATACTACGTACCACGACCCATTAATTAAAAGATTAAGAACCTTTGTACCAAAACCAATTTTTACCCAAGGAAACTGATTGCTAGTAAATCAACACACGTGATTATGAAATATAATATGATAGAAATTACCAAACTACCCTTGAGGACAAAGGTAGAAAGGAAAATATTCACAAATATATATATATATATTATAATACGTATATTAACCGGGAAGTATGATTCTCGGGTCGTTATTCCCCAACGATTTGTGAAATCGACTACAAAAACTTACTTCAAATGGAAATATATGACTCACAACAAAAAAACATCATTGATAAGCAAAAAAGACTCCTAAAAATATCCTTAAGAATTCCAATACCAGAATATTAATTTACTTAGAAAACGAACACGACAAGAACGCTTGCAAACAAACAAACTATAAGGACTCACCATACCAACAGACTTAGAACCAAACCAAAAAGTATCGCTACCTTTAGACAAAGGAAAACAATCAAAATGCCAAACAGAGAACATAAAACACTAGTTCTATGATAACACCCTAGAATACCAACACGAGCGTTGGATATCTTAACGAACAACGAGCTAATGAACCAACTTAAGAATCGTGACGACAATACCAATAGGTATCTGATGTATCCGTAAACGATAGATGAAAGGGAACCTTACCATCTACACAACCCAACCTAATAAAACCCCAATCGTTAAGAGAAGAATTCTCTAACCACACAACCATCCTCAACAGGATTTCACATCACATCTACATAACTATCCAACTTACATCCTTACATAATACATACAAGCAACAATGATCAATGCAATCAAAGTCACAAGTCCACGTGTGTGTTGCCTTTATAATTATGTTCGCGACCATAATTATAATTGCACCTTTTTCACACGTATACTTACTTCCAAGACCACACATCTCAATGATAACACACATCTACCACATAGCACTTAATTATAATCTAAATATAACTCAAACATGATAATCCATCTAACGAACCATAAAATCTCAATTGACCAAACGAAACAGAAAGTCACTTTGTGACCCAAAATAATAAAAGCAATCCTCGCTTATAGCACGCATCGAGGTAGAAAACGATAACCTTGGTCGTTCCACTGACTCTTCTTCTGACGTTTTGTACCCTTGAAATGTTCCCGGAACTCTGGTGATAGTGCCATCCTTGGCAATTATCTTCGTTTTAAACTCCTGGATTGTTTTTTCGTCAACCTCCTTCAACGTCATCTTTTCTTCAATTTTACAAGGCCACATAGCAATGGGAACTCGAATCTTGCGGTTACACCGTCTGATTTTGTTAATCCTCCTACACCCAGTTACAAAAGCCACTGAAGCACGATATTTTCTACTGATATGAGGAGACATACTACAATAGATCACATAACATAGACTATATCAGGACACAGATCTTGAAATAACAAAGAAAACTGAACTTATATATATATAGTATATAATATAAGGTACTTTATAAAACTTTGGGAAAATAAGCATAATTAGTATATACTTACACATAATCCCTTAATGCATCTATATGAGGGACCCTTAAGCTATAGTCTAGGCTCAACCACCTAGTTCTCTCTAACCATCGGCTCTGAAACCAATCTGTCACACCCCGCCAAGGCAGAAACGCCAGGCGTAAACAAGAATGGATATCATTACAACACATGGTGTCTCTATAGAGAATACTAAAATGAAAGCTAAAGTAAAGCAAAGACACATAGTGTCATAACAATACCCAAAACCTAACCAAAAATCCAAAAGGTGTCTTTATTGATGAAACTAAAGTTCTTGCTAATAGAAAGACATGCAACAATTATTCAAATTCAATCAATGCAAAAATTTAAGACAAGAAATAGGATTCTTCATGACTTCCTATGGTCTCTTACTAGCCACTTCTTTCAATCTTATTTCCATCATGCTCACCAGAAAATGATGCTTAAAACGTCAACACAACGGTTGGTGAGAGTCATAGGTTTAAGACTCACATTAATAACCCTTTCAAACCAATTACTGTGATTAACAAAACAATATAGGACACTTATGCAACATATGAACTTATGCTAACATGCAATCCACATACTGGGTAGGAACGTTACCCCCGATCCATTACAACAACTGGGTAGGAACGTTACCCCCGATCCCATATCAACAACTAGGTAGGAACGTTACCCCCGATCCCATATGTTACTTACGCACCTAAAAGTATACCAGCTGGAGCTTATACTTAGGCCTGGACCAACAATACTGGGTAGGCGTACCCCTCCGATACCAAATCACTATTAATGAGTAGGCATACTCCTCCGATCCCAAATCAATAACACTTGACATGTCAATATAGAACATGCAAGTAAACCACATTCAACATGCAACAATAAGTCATATAGCAGTCACATAATGTCCACATGAAAGCAAAACACATAATCACAGCAATTCAAAACATTTAGCATCATTTCCATCCCAATGTAAAAACATTTAAAAGTGGGACTATGAAACTCACCTGATGCTTAGCTTCCAAAAGATCCAATCAAAACTTCACAAAATTTCACGAACAATCTAACAATTAAACACATTATTAGTTACCATCAATTAGGCATTCAACCCAAAATGATGTAACCTTAACTATGATGGATACCTAAGCTATCTATCATAGTCCTATTCTTATTTAAAACCTTTACCCACTCTTACATATACTATTTATACTTAAATGCTACTCTTTAAATTTTCTGGTTTTGAGCAGAATTTTATACTCACTTACGCGTCCTAAACGCACCACTTAAACACTCCCATAATTCAAACCAAAATTCAGGGAACACAAAAAATATATGAACTAACGTCCACGTGACTTAGAGCCTCTAACTCAATGTCTAAGTATGTTTAGAAATATAAAAACCAAAACTAAAATTCGTCATTGTTTTACACATTGATTTTGTAATGACCATTTGACCCACTTCCCAACCTTAAAAACTAATGATGCCGACTTTTATGGAAAGTAAACTCTCTGAGGTTATCTCCAGTATGTTGTAAATTATTTATTTGATCTTTTATGACCGAGTTATGGCCTCTACAAGTCTGACTAAAATTCTGCAGTGAATTTCACAACTAGTTCGGGTGATCTAACCCCTAACACATGATCAAATCACTAATTCAATTGGTCTAATGATTAACCCATCATCATTATAACATAAAATTTCTAAAAATTACAAACCCTAATTTATAAAACCTAATTTAAACCCTAATCCATCATAATTAAGTTACTAGAATTGGAAGATTATAATTAAAATTGAACATTAATTAGAGAATTTACCTTGAAAAGAACCCTAAAATTTTTTCTTCTCTTTTTCTCCTTGAAACCGGTCGAACTCTTTGAGGGGTGGGGTTTGGGTTTTGATTTTGTATTTATAGCCTCCTAATAATTATCTAGATAATTCATTTTTATAATTTGTATCCAACTAAAACTCTTTCCTTTTTTTTCTTTTTCTTTTTATTTTCGGATTTTACTATTCATGCCAAAAAAAAAATTTTTTCTTTTTTTATTAATTAATTAATTATCTTTATACCTTCTTAGATTATAAAAAAAAAGGGAGTATGTTTTTATTTTGTTTCCCTAAGCTAATTTGTTAAACCATTTTGCTTGAAAACTACTTTCTAAAAATAACTTTTCATTTCCAAATTCACTTTCTAAAAATAGAAAGTCTTCCAAAAACTCTCATATTTTAAACAAAAAACTCATTTCTTTCACAAATGACACACTTCTCATTTTAATCCATCACCTAGATATCCACATATTAACCAAACAATTCTCTCAAAATACCCAACCAATTCCTTATCAAACCGATTTTAAATAGTTGCTATTAGTATTAAAATGAAATTTCTCCATCAAATAACTCATTTCTCTTAGCTTAACCTCTAGAACCTAAACTTATCTTAAATTACTAACACAAAAATACGTATACGTAATAATACTTACACATTTAACACAAAACGTTAAAATCTCAATAATCATTTCCTTGTCACCAAAAGTGAACGAAATGAACTCAACCAACTTCATCACCATTCCAATCTCATTGAGATGATCACACTCAATAGATTGATTACCAATACCTCATAAACATATATAAACACACATAAACACATCAAATCACATAAACCATACATTACAACAGGCACCTAAGTCAACACTAACGGTTTGACTAACCTGCTCAAGTCATGGTTGTCACACATTCGACCTTTTTGAGTTCTAGTATGGGGTTTCTAGCTAGGAAACATTGAGGACAATGTTTTATTTTAGTATGGGGTAGTATATCTTCGATATAATCTTATCTACATTTGCCCGTTGTTCTCACGTACGACGTTTTTTTCCCCAGAATTTTTAAAAAAATGAGAAACTTTAAAAATTTTCAAAAAAAATAAATAAGTGTTTTTGTCATAATTTTGACTTTCCTGCTGGGTAGAGTAAGAGTAAATTTTGACCCGATCGAGCGTGTTGAGCTCTAGCTAGTTCCTTAACTTTTAGGCTAAGCGTTCGCAAAAAAATTATACGAGAAATTCACGAAGAACTAAAATGATAGATTTAAGTATGAGTGGGATGGCTAAACAATGGATTAAGTTTGGAAAGCTTAAGACTCATGATGTAATTTGTGACTTTTCTCCCATAAGCTCTTAACGGATTTAAAATACGTGCTATTTTAGAGATTAAACTTAAATCAAACAATTTTATTGTAATTAATAAAAGCAAAAATTTTAGTCTTAGTTCAAACTTATACTTGAATTTTTCAAAAAGAAGTCTTCTTTATATAAAAAAAATAAATAAAATAAAATAAAATAATAAACATAAACTGTGGGCTGATAAACTGTGTGCAAACACGGACACGGGAACGGAAGAGCACACAAAGAGCCGGGAGTGTCTACAAAAAGGTCAAGAAGTCAACTCAAGGTCAAATGCTCAACCCTTGGTCAACAAGTCAACTATATGAAGACAAAATCCTAAAATACCTAAAACAGCCCCTCAAAGTTAAGCCTTAACTCAAAAATAACACTAAAAGCCCTAACACCGTTATCTCTTTATATTATAAGAGATAACGGTCGTTACCTTCCTTTATTAACCCAACCACGGCCCAAGTCAAAGCCCAAAACCCCGAGTCAAATCCTCCCGTTTAAACGAGTAAAAAGGCGTGAGTGAATAGTTATTACTATTCATCGTCATTCTTAGCTAGTTACCCCACTTAAACAAAGGGTAAATTCAAATTGATGAGATGGCTTGAAGATTCGAGTACTAAGTGACATGCTGTCAAAAGGAGACGTCACTAAACCTTCTTATTGTTGAATCCACTCAAGGAATGAACGCGTCATTGATGAAACACATATGGAAGAGGGTTTTAACACTGAAATCAAGCCAAAAGAAGCACAAGGTTCTGATATACGGATTGCCATGCTGGCAATCCGTGTGCTCGCTTAATGATCCAACGGCTCAAAATTGGGTCCAATGATTGGCATTGAATGAAGGGTTAAGATCAATTATAAGAGGAGCGTATCCAGACTCCTAGAAGCTTCACCAAGTCTTATAAATAAAGAGCAAGCCTCACACATACGGCATCTTCTTTTTCCAGCTTTTAAGTATTAGCTTAATTTAGTTTTTAGCTTATGTAATTTTCATTTAAATGTAATTTTAATTCTGTTTTAAGTCTTTGTAATCTCTTTTTCAAGTATTGTAATTAGCTTTTGAATCAATGAAATCTTAGTTTAATTACAAGTTTTGTTTTTACTCATCATGCTCTTATACTCCAAAAAGCTCTTATAAATGGTTTTCATAAGCTAATATAAGCTCATTAAGCTTAATTACCCTTAGAATTGGATGGCTGCTTGGTAATTAAGCTTTTGGTTTAGTCCTGAAGGTCAGGAGTAGGTTTAAACTAGGTTTTGCATTAATAAGCTCTTAACAGCTTATAAGCTATAAGCTAGAGGATTAAGCTCTTTATTGAGTTTATGATCTCTGTTTAGCTGAGATCTGAGGTACCTTTTCTTATCCTTTTTAAGTTTTTATAAGTATTAGTTAAAATTTATAAAAATCCAAAAATATGTGCTTACTTCAGTTCAGCTTATTGTAGTGCTTAATATTTCTTATTTTCTGTTAGTAATTGCTTATTAGTTCTTATATAGCCTAGTTATAGATCTGTTTCTTACTTACATTCAGATTAGAAAAGCATATTAATTTTAAATTTCGAAAATCTCAAAATAAAGGGGTGTTTGGCATAGCATACTAAATAAGGCGTCTTTAATCTGAAATTTAAACTTCATTATATAGGATATACGTTAGAAATTTAAGATTGTTGTTATTAAAAATTAAGTTTTTCTATAAATCTTTAGTTACACTTTGAATCCTGTTAAGCTAAATACCATCTCATTTACAAATTTAGCTTAAGACTTTCCAAGGTAGTTTATTTGCTCTTGTTGCTCTTAGATTAGTGATTAAAAAGTGTTAGAATGGGTTTCTTTGGCCTGCACTTTGTCTAGTTGATTTTTGTCAAAATTGTGCAAAATGCATCAGCAGTGTTAAGCTACAAGTAGCCTTTTTCAAGTTTGAATTTCATAGGGTATTAATAAGAATTAGATTTTGATTTTTTGTGCACAAGTAGATTTTAGACCACTTTCAATCTAATTTAGTTTATTAGACCTTAAAAATTCAATCTTAGCATATCTGTTTTAAAATTAATTAATTTTTTTTTAAAAAAAAGAGGGAATGAATTATAGTATTAAAAAATAAAAAAATAAAAAATAAAATTTAAAAAATTAATAAATAAATAAAAGAATTAATTATTATAATAGGTAGTTGGGGGGGTCATATAAATAATATAAATAATTATTATAAAAAATATATTTATTAAATTATAATATATATATTTATTTTTTTTTAAGAATAAAAGATAAAAAATAAAGGGATAGAAGTATTTATATAAAAATATATAAAATACAAATAAAAGTAAAAAATAACAAAAAGAGTTTATGCTTTATAATTTAGCTTTCAATTTAGCACTTTGTTTCTTTAGAAAATTTAAAAACCAAAAAAGAATATTAGTAGTCTGTCTGTTTAAGCTCTTTTCATTAGGTCTTATTATAGCTTATTTGATTTTCAAACTATGTTTCAATTGTTGATTTAAGTAGTATTTTAGATTATCTTTCTAGTGGTATAAAGCTTTTAAGCATAAGGTTCTGTTAGAGTGCTTAAAATTTAACTCAAAAGTATCCTTTAAGGTCTGTTTGCTTTTAGAATTTATATAATGCTTTTTTAGAAATCATAGCTTATATCGTGGCTTGCTTAGGGTTAGTTTTATTTCTAGATTAGAATAGTTATTAAGTCTAGAATTAAGTTAGCTTTAGCTTATCTTAGTTTGCTATTAGCTTATTAGGTCTTTTAGTAAAAGCAGCTTTAAGTTTAAAGCTAGCAGTACTAACTCTCAAGTTAGTACTGCTAGGCTTATTTAAGCCTATTCTTAAATAAATTGCTCATTTCTCTTCATAACTTGCTTATTAGGTCAGAATTTAGTGTAATAGTAGCTTAATGTTCTTATGTCTTAGCTTATTTTAGTTTTTTTTGAGTTCTTAAAATTTAAAAAAGCCAAAAAGAATTAGTTTAAGTGTTTTCTGTCAACATTTTAGCTGTTTTCCAGCTATTTCTTAAGTTTAAAAAATAATTGATTTTATTAAAAATGTTAGTTTTCAGTTTTTCTACAACTTTGTTTTAAAACTTTCTCAAAATAAAAATAAAAAGGCAAGAGGCAGGATTCGAACCTATGTCCCCTTGCCTCACACACACTCGTCCCACTCCACACACATAGTAACCATCATGCTACAATAGCTCATCCATTAGAATCTTTCCTTATTTAATTTTTATACACATGTTAGGCCCTTTTGTTCAATAAGTTGTTTTAGCTTATTTCGCAGCTTATTCAATAAGCTGTGCTCCCGAGCTTATTTTTCTTAGATTCCTCTTAGTTCAAGCTACTTTCTATAATTTTTTCAGAATTTTTATAATTAGTTTAGTAATTTTTAAACATTTATTTTTTTAAAAAACTTTAAAATTCATGAAAAATAGAAAATAATCAAAAAAATATAATTCTTTTTTAGAAAAATTTCTTTTATCATATAGTTTCTAGGAAAATTAGTTTGGCTTCCGTAGGGTTAAAATTGCAAAATTTCAATTTTTAAAGAACGGGATTCGTTTCCATTCACGTTTTTTGTATTTTTAAGCTCAATTAACCCGTTTTGTTCTAGTTTTCTTTAAACTTACTTTTTAGTCAATTAGAGTCTATTAAAAGTGAAAAATTAATTTTAAGTTTAATTTTGGAAAATTAGAGTTTTTAATAACCATTTAGGGTTCCCGTTTTGCGTTTTTAGTTAAGGTTTAATTTCCCGTTATTAAAGTTAGGTTTAATTGTCCTTTAAATTGCTCACTTTTAGGATTTTAGGAAACAAATCATCTTTGAACCAATTCAAATCATTGTCCAAACAACAAACGTGGTCTCAATTTCATAAATCTTCGAGGAATACGACCCGGTAATCACTTACCGGTAAATATACGTATTATTATATATAATTGTGAGAATTTTCCTTTCCTCCTTTGTCCTCAAGGGTAGTTTGGTAATTTCATATCTATTATATTATTTTACGTGTATAAAACTTTACGCTATCAATATGACACTTATTAAGCTTATTAAACCACATTGCTTATTATTGCAATTTATGTAAAAGCAGATTTTAGCTTAAGTTTAAAAGGTGAAATACAAACTTTTATTGATGAAAAACAAATTACAAGGCTTTTTAAATGAAAATTACAAAGGATTAAACTACAATAAACTAGAAAATTACAATAAGCTATCACTAAACTATTCCTAAATTAAGCTAGATATCTTGTGAGTGAAGATGGTCTCGTATTTATAGCCAGAGAAGGAAACTTCTAGGTCCCTTTACATGCTCCATTTATCCTTGATCTTCACCCTTCATTTGTTTCCAATCATTGGATCCTATCTTTCATCCGTTGGATTGATGTGTGAGCACACGGATTGCCAGCGTGGCATTCCTTGTGTCAGAGGCTTTGTGTTTCTTTTGCACTGGATTTAGTGTAAATTTCCCATCATTTGGTGTGTTTGTTATCATCCAACGTGTCATTCTCCTTGTTAATTCTAGCCAATGAGAGCACTTGATGACGTTTTGCTCTGCCAACATAATGCTTAGTACTCGAATCATTTAGCCACGTAGTTAATTAGGATTTACCCTTTGTTTTTGATGCAGGGTTAATCTTGGGCACGACGATGAATAGTAAAAACAGAATTTCCCACGCTCTTTTCTTTTCTTTTTATAACTTTGGTTTAACCCGGGGAAATCAGCTTTGACTTTTAGGCTTGGGTAAATTTTTAAAAGGAAATGGATCATGGTGAGTGTTTGGGCTCGGTTATAATGATAAAAGGGTTAAGGTTAGTGAACTTAACGACCGTTAGTTTCTTTATAAAAGAGGACTAACGGTGTTAGGGTTTTTAGGGCTTTTGATGAAAGTTATTTAACATTAAGGGTATTTTGGGTATTTTGAGGGTTTTGGCATTTGTTGGTTGAAGGTGGGGGGGGGGGGTGGTTAAGTATGGTTTTGGTTAGTATTGTATCGGTGTAGGCTGACCAAGGTTTGACCAAAGTTGACCTTTTGCTAGAAACTTCCGGTTCTTGTACACTCTATCCGTTCCCGTGTTTGTGTTTGTCCGGATTTGACCGTTTTCTTGTGATTTTTGCAATATCCGTACCTACACATCACAAATGACAAAAAAAGCAATATACAAGCATAATTTGCATAATTTAATCATTTAAGGGTCATTTTTGATATAAAAAGGATATGTGATTTCTCACATATCAAAATTCCCCAAACTAAGTGATTGTCGTGTCCTCACGTAATATTATATGCTCTAAAACAAAATATCTCAAAACTTCCCCAAACTAAATCTTGGAAAAGTAGCAAAGACTTTTGTGGGGAGAGTTAAGAAATGACAAGCTTTAAAACACCCTATTTTCCATTTTTCAAATCTTTTCCATTTTTTTAGCAACTACCTAGAATATTCCGACTTTCATTATTTCAATAATTGTTAGGAATCATAGAACAAGATGCATTTCGACCCGAGAATGCCCCAAAAAGGATAAATTCATCGTACCCGACTTTTCACTAGCTCCAAACCAAGCTTAAAACGAAATCACCGCTAAATATCAGTTAAAATGCTAACACTACTCATATTTGCAACTTGTGAACTTTTCACTCCCGACAATTATTATATCTTAGGTGAATGTGCTATTTTAAATTTCAACCATGGATCAACGTTTTGCAAAATTCTATGTTTCACGTTCCACCCGAGAATAATGAGTTTGAAGGCGAGATCATCCCATGTAGCGACTTTCGTCTCAGCACATCCCAACCTTGCGGCTAAGTGACCAGGCTTTTGACACCCCATAGAGACTAGTATCGGGACTCACGGACCTTAGGTTTCAAAAACTCTCAGGTTTCCCGTATATACATAGCTTATTTGAAAATTTAAATGAAATAGTCGACGTTCAAAAGCATATTTAAATTTAACAAAAAGAGATCTATTTATTAACTCAAACTTAATATTAAACATAACATTTATGCAATTGTAACCCTCGACCTTTTAGAAGGCTGCAACATCGGTTGTGAGCCGGCAAGATGCAGCAAACTTTTATCAGTCTCGGATTTTTATTCTTACTATGGGCTTTCTTTAGAAGGCTGTAACATCGGTTGTGAGCCGGCAAGATGCATCAAACTTTTATCAGCCCACAGTTTATATTTATTATATTTTTTTATTTTTCATCATTTTTCATATATATATATATATATATATATATATATATATATATATATATATTTATATTTAATTTAAAATATATATAGAAGACTTCTTTTTGAAAAATTTAAGTATAAATTTGAACTAAGACTAAAATTTTTGCTATATAAAAATTGTTGATTTAAGTTTAATCTCCAAAAATAGCACGTATGATTAGTCCGGTTAAGAGCTTATGGGAGAAAAAGCCACAAATTACATACATGAGCTCTTAAGATTTCCAAATAATCCTTGTTTAGCATCCAACTCATAATCAACTCTATCATTTTTGTCTTCGCAATTTCGCGAACTCTTAAAACCTAAATGTTTAAAGGAACGAACTAGAGCACAACAACGGAAACAAATAGAACAAAATAAAAACAATAAGCAAACGACAAAACAAAATATGGGCTAGATCGAGTCAAAATTTGTTCTTATTCTACCCAGCAGGAAAGTCAAAATTGTGACAAAACACTTATTTTATTTTTGAAAAATTTTAAATTTTTTGAATTTTTTTGAAATTTTGGCGGGAAAACGGGGTACGTGAGAACAACGGGCAAAGGTAGGTAAGATCATATCAAAGATATATTACCCCTTACTAAAATTAAACATTGTCCTCAATGTTTCCTAATCTAAGGCTTATAACCCCATACTAGAACTCAAAAAGTCGAATGCATAATCTAGACATGAAGAAAGTATCACAAAAATCTCAAGCAAGATAAATGTTAGACGATAATAATCTTAGGATATCGGATTTCCCCAAACTAATGGCAAGCAAAGGCTAGGAAGCTCGAGTGAACCGGGACAAAACACCGAACACGAGAGTCTTCAGAAAATTTTGGGTCAATCCTGCAAATAATCACAAGCACAAACAACGAGAATCGGAAGAGTACAAGCCCCCTCACATCATAATAGAAATAAGAAAGAATATAGAAGGATACGCATAGGGTGCCTCCCACGAAGCGCTTTGTTTTTGGTAACCGAGTCACATAGCTTGACTCGATCCCCTAATTTATTCGTACTTGGAGAAAGTTTGGAGATCCTAGACTACCTTAGGTGGTAAGTCCCCTCCGAAGTAATGCTTCACACGATGACCATTCACCTTAATGTTTAGACCATCGGGTTGACATAACTCGATGGTTCCGTATGGAAAAACTTTGGTGATGGTGAAAGGTCCTGACCAACGAGTTTTAAGCTTTCCCAAAAATATCTTTAGACGAGAGTTGAAAACTAAAACTAGATCACCAACATTGAAAATGCGGTTTTTGATCTTTGTCGGAAGCTCTTCGTCTCTCTTTATAATAATCAAAAAAGAATTCTCGTAAGCTGGATCACGAAGCTCATTAAGCTTCATTAAGATTGAAGCTTCTGGTTGACCCTCAACAATCAAACCGCGTTTTAAGGTCGAAATTAGCATGTTTCAAAGCCCAATATGCTTTATGCTCTAACTCGATAGGTAAATGGCAAGACTTCGTGTACACTAGTTTGTAAGGCGTACAACCAACCGGTGTCTTAAAAGCGGTACGAAATGCCCACAAAGCGTTATCTAGTTTGTCGGACCACGAGGCACGGTTTTCTTCAACCGTCCTTTCTAAAATACGTTTTAAGTCATGATTGGACACCTCCACTTGACCACTCGTTTGAGGGTGATAGGTGGTAGCTAAAAGATGAGTGACCCCATACTTAGACATTACTTTAGCAAACTGATCATTACAAAAATGGGTCCCACGATCGCTTATAATAGCTCTAGGCGTTCCGAATCGGGCAAAAAGAGACTTCAAAAACTTTACTACAACTCTAGCATCATTTGTGGGGAGCGCCTTTGCTTCAACCCATTTCGAAAGATAATCAACGGCAACCAGGATGTATTTATTCCCACGTGAAGACGGAAATGGTCCCATAAAATCAATACCCCATAATCGAAGATTTCACAAACTTAAATAGCGTTTTGAGGCATCTCATCTCGTTGTGAAATTTTGCCTTGTCTTTGACACGTATCACAAGATTTGATCATAGTATGGGCATCTCGATATATGGTCGGCCAAAAGAAACCGGCATCAAATACTTTTCGAGCGGTGAGATTGGCACTATGATGGCCCCCGGTGGGTCCTTCATGACAAGCTTTGAGGATATCATTAGCTTCTTGCCCATGCACACACCGTCGAATGATTTGATCCGCACAAATACGAAAAAGATATGGATTGTCCCATAAATAATGTTTAACGTCCTTGAAAAATTTCTTCTTTTGTTGAGTTGTCATTCCTTTGATGATAAAATTCCCCGCATGGTAATTTGCATAGTCCGCAAACCATGGGGTACTTCCATTTGATATAACTCCAAGAGTCTCTAAAGGAAAATGTTCATTTATGTCTTTATTTTCTAACACATCCTTATGAGGATTCTCAAGTCTAGATAAATGATCCGCCGTGAGGTTCTCACTTCCTTTTTTATCATGGATAGTGATATCAAATTCTTGTAGGAAAAGAACCCACCGAAGCAACCTCGGCTTAGCGTCTTGTTTGTTCATAAGGTACTTTAAAGTCGAGTGATCCGTATACACTATGCTTTTAGATAAGACAAGATATGGCTGAAACTTTTCAAAATCATACACAACGGCAAGCATTTCCTTTTCCTTGGTAGTGTAATGAATTTGAGCTTCTGTCATTGTCTTACTAGCTTAATGTATAGGCTGAAAGTGCTTCGTCTTTCGTTGTCCTAAAACCGCACCAATCGCGAAATCGCTTGCATCACATATGAGTTCGAAAGGTAGGTTCCAATCTGGGACAACTAAGATCGAAGCTTCGGTAAGCTTCTTTTTAAGGGTCTGAAAAGCATCAATACAATCCTTAGAAAATACAAACGGTGTTTCCTTCTCAAGAAGGTGAGTCATTGGTCTAGCTATTTTGGAAAAGTCTTGGATAAAACGTCGGTAAAAACCTGCATGACCTAGGAAACTCCTAACACCTTTTACTGTAGTCGGATGAGGTAGCTTAGCGATAACATCGACTTTAGCACGATCGACCTCAATTCCCGACTTTGAAATTTTATGTCCTAACATAATTCCTTCTCTACACATAAAGTGGCACTTCTCCCAATTAAGAACTAAATTCGTGTCTTCACACAGTTTTAGCATCTTTTCTAAGTTGGAGAGGCACGAATCAAAACTATCCCCAAAAACCGAGAAATCATCCATAAACACTTCCATAGTCTTTTCGATCATATCATGGAATATGGCCATCATACACCGTTGGAAGGTACCTTAGGAGCATAACAACAAGCCAAATGCATGCGACGATACTCGAATGTTCCATACGGCATGTGAACGGATTTTCTCCTGTCTTTCGGGGATCATAGTTATTTTGGAAATACCCAAAAAAAATCCATCTAAAAACAATTAAAAACTCATTTCCTCCCGGCTAATCTCTCTAACAAGTAGGATTCGTAAACGGTAATGGAAAATGATCTTTTTGAGTCGCTTCATTTAACTTCCTATAGTCGATACAAACTCTCCACCCGGTAACTAAACGTGTCAGAATTAATTCATTCTCTTCATTAGCAACATCGTATTCCCACCTTTGTAGTTATATGGTTCCAGGGGTTGGTTAAATAAGGAGTTGAACTTGGGAACACAATGCAACTAGATTACGCCCATGGTGCTGTCGGAGATCGGGTAAATCATACCGGCATCAAGAAGTTTTAAGACCTCCTTTTTGATTACCTCGTGAATTTTTGGGTTAACCCGTCTTTGACTTTGAACCGTGGGTTTATAATCATCTTCCATCAAGATTTTGTGTGTACAGAAACAAGGGTCGATACCCTTGATGTCGGAGATTTTCCATGCAATGGCCCGTTTATAAGATTTAAGCACCTTTAAGAGAGCTTCTTTTTCATCATCTTTTAAACCATTTGCAATAATCACTGGTAACTTGTCTTTTTTTTCCGGGTAAGCATATTCCAAGTGAGACAGTAAATCTTTTAACTCTATTTCTGGAGGCTCTTCAATTGAAGGTTTCGCCTTGGTAACTTCACTTTGTTTAAGGTCCATCGGAGGAAGTTGAAATGGGTCATTATTTAACAAATTTTCAATTAAGTAAATATCTCCCTCCGGATCGTAATCGGCATGATCAATTTCCGGTGAAATCGAATCATTCTTCAGATAAGCTTCAATCTCTTCTAAAATGAATTCGGAAGTAAGAGGCTCAGACGTCGGGGTGGGATTGCCACCCGAAGAATTAAAAAATCCTAGGAATTCTGGAGCATACTCCTCACAAACTGCATCAATGATGTCAATTCGGTTTACCGACTTATCATTGGTAGAAGAGTATCTCGTGGTTTGATCTAGATTAAAAGTGACGACTTCGTTATCAACCCGAAGGGTTATTTATTCTCCATAAACGTCAATTAAAGCACGATCGGTCCTCAAAAAGGATCTCCCAAGTATGAGAGGTACTCGAGGATCGGCTTCGAAATCAACAACAACAAAGTCGGTAGGAAAGTGGAACTTTCCCACTTTAACGTAAACGTCTTATGCGAGTCCTTTAGGATGGGTTATGGATTGATCCGCTAACTCTAAAGTCATCCGAGTTGGTGTAAGTTCGGGTAGGGAAAGCTTTTTCCAAAAGGAAAGAGGCATAAGATTTATGCTCGCTCCAGGATCGGCCAAGGCGTGACATACATCCAATCCTGAAAATTGCATGAATAAGAAACTTGGCCCGAGGGATATCTCCAAGCTTTTCGGAAGCTTTTTGAGGACATACGCCGAGCAATTCTCGTTCAAGAACGGTATCTTAGCTAGATTCAGCAACTTTTTCCTTATTCATAGAGCAAATTCAAACGTAGGAATCAAATCTTGGTATAAAAAAACAAAGCAACATAAGAGCCGCGAAACTTATTCAAATACGCAAATCTTGACACATGAGATGAAAAATCATCTCTTAATTGATACGAACTTTTACAATTAAAAATTTCTAGATTAGGAGTCGAGAAGATATGGAATGAATCGGCTTAGTAAACTCTTCGAACATCGGGTACCTGGAATGGAGTGGTTTTAGGCAAAGTCTTTGGAACATTGGGTTCCAGAATAGAAATGGGGGTAACCGAAGGTGGGATTTGAGCGGTAACTATCCTTGGAAATTAGATTGCTCATTAATTCGTTGTCACTTCCTCGGATTTCACGTTCACTACCTTTTTATGAAGAAGGATTTAGTAGGATCGAGGGTCCCTTGTAAGCAACACCACTTCGAGTAGTGATCGCTTTCATCTCACCCTTCGGGTTTGGAATGGTATTACTCAGAAGAGTACCCAAAGTTGAGGCTTGGTTTTGAAACAATCCACATAACATGTTTTGCAAATTATTTTGAAAGGTAGTTTGTTGATTACAATCATGACGGCCTTGTATGAATTTATCGTGTTATGAATTTCGATTCTTAAGTCTCCTTCAACGAGTTGATTTAATTTTGCATGTTTCTTCTAATTTGATCATTATTTCTCTGTAACTCGAAAAATCATTTGAAGAAACTCTGTTTAATCTGATTTATTAGGTCACTTGCAACGGTTGGTTTTGAAATCCTTGATTTTTGAAAATTTGGAGCGATTATTTTGAGCTTGAAAACCTGATTACCTGAAAATTATTCCCCGCATTAAATTATTCTTGAACTTGATTTTGATTAAACCTATTTTGACTAGTTTTTGTACCCACGACAAAACCAGTGGTAGATGCCATTGGTTACTAACACGGTTCTGAGGTTCACATGATTGTAAGTACCCTAGTCGACAAACACTAGCTTGATTGTTACGGTAGTCGACCAATTATACCAAGATGGGCACACACCACAAAGTTAACGCAAGTTTCCTCAACCGCTTTAGATTGAGCGGGGAGTTGACAACTTTCGTAGGAAACATCTCGACTAAGGTCGAAGTTGATCCGGCAAGCTTATTAATTCTCTTCATCCGTACTTACTACATTTTCCCTAAAGTCGTATTCAACCTAGAAGCATTTGTTTTTTCGTGAAAAACGCACTTTTGAATTTGATTTTATTATAATCAAAAGCCGACTATATTTGTCTTACACAAAATTTTTCACACACGCCGCGGCAATTAAAGAGTCTTTATCGATTTTCGTTTAAAACCGTTATAAAAGGTATCACTTAGTTAACTCCGTAAATCCATGATGGAGGACAAATCACTAAAAGCAATTCTTCAATTCGTATCCCACGCTTCACTAAAAGACTCATTGCGAAATTTTTAGGTTAATCGATAGATTGTTATTCTTTAAGTGCGTCGTTTTTGAGGGAGGGAAAAAATTATTCAACGAAATTGGTACGAGATCCTCCAAGTCAAGATTAGAATTAGAGGTTCTATTCTCATACCATGTTTTAGCAGCATCCCTCGATGTGAATATGGCAACGAGACATTAGGCATAAGACACATCATTTGGCACATTCCGCTAAATCATATATGACAAAGGTAGATCCTTTTGAAACGATTAATATGACATGAGGAATTTCGATTCTCTAAACCGTGAACGGTTTCTCGCTGAACTAATTGTAGCACATTCGTTTTAATAAATCTCAAAATGATCCGTCATTAATTTCCCATACAACGATAGCTTCTCCATACCCGTACCGTGGTGCACGGATAGCGTCTTCCATTGTAACGTTCCTCCGATTGGTGGGGCAACTTCAACGAAAGTAAAAAGCTCGTGTTTGACTATGTTTGAGCAGCGTCCTTAGTTATGACGACTCGGAATGTTACAGTTTGAATAATTGGAAAATTGGAAATTCTAGTGCTCATAGCACTAAACAAACAGGAAAAATTGATAAAAAAAAAGAAAAAAGAAAAATATATATGTTTACCGATAATCAACAAATCTTAGGTAACTCTCTTAAAGAAAAAATAAATTATTACAAAAGAGGTGCACTTTTCGTACGTGACACAAGAACGGTACTTTTTTTAAATCTTAGGTTCGGGAACTTATTGAATTTGAGAAATACTTATGTAAAAAATTTATTTCTTATATTACATGGAATTCACAAAAAAAAAAAATCCAAAAAAAAAACCGAAGCGCAAATATTTTTTAGTATTTTTCTAGTTTATAATCTTCTACTTTTACAAAAAGAAAAGGAAAAAATTTTTACTTTTTATATTTGTTAATTTTTTGTATTTTTGATTTGTCTAAAGCGTAACTTTCGAAAGACTAAAGGATTCTCCAAATCACGATCGACAAACTGCAAACCGAAGAATCTTATTCACAAATCCCCGGTAACATCGGCGCAAAAAAATTGTGATCGTTTAAAATCAATATATATAATACGTATAATATATAAGTATAAAGAAAATTACTAATAATCCTTGAGGACAAAGATTAGTAAGCACTTTTGCACAAAAAATATTATTTGTAAGGAAACCGTAATTGATTACCCGGTCGTTTCCCAAAGAATTTATGAAATTGAGACCATCTCTTTTGTTATTTGGCACAATGACTTGATTGGCTTTCAAAGATGATTTGTTTTCTCTAAAATCCTAATAGTGAGAAAATAAAGGACAAATAAAACTAACTACAAAGAAAAAATAATCGGGAAATTAAATATTAAATAAAAACGCAAATTCGGAATCTAAACCGTGACCAAAAAACCCTAAAAATATCAAAATTAAGTCTACAATGAACTTTTGGTTTTAATAAGATTAATTGACAAAAAGCTAGGCAATAGAAAACTAGAACAAAAACAAAGAGATTTAAGCTAAAAATCACTAAAAATATGATCGGGATTTCACGCCCGAGTACTTTAAAAAACCAGCATTATGAAATTTTAACCCAACAAATAGCAAATCTATTTTTCTAGGTTCTAAATGTTAATAATATTAATTTCTAAAAAAGAATTATATTTTTTGACCTTTTATATATTTTTTTTATGGAAATAAAAACAATTTTAAAAATGAAAATTAAATATTAAAAAAATACTAAACGTTTAGAAAAATCTGAAAAAAATAAGAAAAAATTGCTTAAAACTATGACAATCCTAAGAAAATAAACTAGGCATAACAACTATCAAAAATAATCTGTTAAAAAAAAGCAAAACGGGCTTATAAGTTTAATGGGCCAAAAAGGTGATAAAACAATAATGGGTGCAAAGAATGACGAATGAGCTATTGTAGCAGAGGTTGGAGTTGTGGTGTGTAGGGTTAAAACGCTAGTGAGGGTGGAGAGTCCTGGGTTCGAGCCTTGCTCACCCTGGGCTTCCCACATATCCCAATGTTTTTGTTTTTTGATTGCCATTTTTTATAACTATTTCACGAACACATAAAAATAAGCAACTTTTGCAAAACAACTTTTAATAAAAGCCTGAGAAAATAAGCTCAGAAATAAGCTTTCAAAAGTGACAGCAAACTTAGAGTGAAATTTTGGCTTTTTCAAAACTAGGAAACAAAATAAGCTAAAATTAAACTTAAGCCTAAGTAGATTAAGCTACTACTATCCTAAAGCTACTCTAATAAGCAAGTCTGAGCAAGAAATTAAGCAAAAAGACAGACAGAAAAGCTGGAACAATCAAGTAAGCTCATAGTGCACAAAACAGCAACTGAACAAGCAAACCAGCTAACATAGATCTTAATTATAACTAAGCCAATGGAACACTTATGGCAAATCAGCTTATTCTACCTAAATCTCCAGCTAATAAGCTTTCTAAAAACTGCAAAACTAAATACTTTTGATAAGAAAAGCACTGAAAAACAACCTAAAAGCTAACTGCCTACTGTTTGATGTTTTTTGGTTTTTTAATGAAAATACTAAGTTAAGCTAAACCTGACCCTATTAAGCTAAAGACAACCAAACCATTATCTAATAATCAAGGAAAAGCAACAATTAAGCAAAAACTACATGCAATAAGCTAAAATCTCTAATAATCACTTAAAATAAAAATGCAAACCGAAATAGCCCCTAAGTTGACTTGAGCTTATTTTAGTGGCGGTGAATGGAGGCCTATAAGCTAATGGATCTTATGGCTTAATTGAACTATATTAGCTTACAACTAACAAACCTATAAGCCTATCTAAAACTGTATTCAAAAGATATTTTGAAATTCAATTACTTAATGAAAAAGCTCCTTTAAAACTGCTTAAATACTCAATACATGTTGAGTGAATTTGTAGATTTCTAAAAGACAAACTGCAAATTTTAAGCTTGAAAACGGTTGATCAAATGAACTTTTAAAGTCAAAATAAGCTAAAGCAGATTGACAATGACCTAAAATCTATAGTGGGGCTTGTTTATTATTATAAATATTATTTTTGATGAGGGTGGGGGACGTGCTTGAAGACTTAAAATTAAGACCTAATAACTACATTACCCATCTGAAAATTGAGATTTAAAAAGGCTACTTATGTTTTTTGTTACTGATGCAATTTGCACAATAAAATGAACAACTCTTAATACTAACAAATGCAGGTTACAAATCTCTATTCTAACACCTAAAGTATACTTAACTAAGAGCAAATGAAGCAATATAAACACTTAGAACAGATTTAAGCTTAAAATGCATTCTAAACTAAATTATTTATAACAGATTCAAATCAACAACTAGTAAACTTGATAAAGACTATATTAAACTTAATAATACCCTAAATCCTCTAACTATAAGCCTTAAAATGAGGTTTTAAATCAATTTAAAAGAGCAAAAGGCTCTTAGCAGTACTAACTCTCAGTTAGTATTGCTATGCCAAACACCCCTTTAAAATGCAAAAATTCATTTTCAGTTTATAGTTTTGAGATTTAAAGCACAAATCTTAATGACCAGATACCCTAAACTATCTATCTCAGCTTATAACCAACATAATGAACATGATTAAGCAAACAAATAAGACAGAACAATAAGCTAAGATACTATGCTACTATTTTTTTATTTTTGAACTATTTTAAAACTAATATATGCAGATTTAGATTTAAGCTAACATTTAAACTAAATAAGCACTAAGCAAAGATAATAAGCAAGTTTAAGCTAAATTTAACAACAATAAGCTACTAACTAATAGTTTAAGCTAAAATGCAGATTTAAACTAAGTTTATATAAAAATAGAATAGAAAATAACAAAGAAAAGTAGATGAACCTCCACTTCCACTAAACAAGTGTATTCTCAAATGAGCTTAAAATCAACAACTCCAGCTTGTTTAGAATCAAAGCTGAGTGGGTCCAATAATCCCTTCTTGAATTGTCTTATCATCCTTATCCAAAGCTTAGGTAAATTTAGGGGAGGAAATGAGTATAATAAAGCTTAGTTAAGCTTTTTGAGCTTGAATGAGTACTTAGATAGCTTATGAATAGATATGACACTTATTAAGCTTATTAAAACACATTGCTTATTATTGCAATTTAAGTAAAAGCAGCTTTTAGCTAAAGTTTAAAAGGTGAAATACAAACTTTTATTGATGAAAAACAAATTACAAGGCTTTTTAAATGAAAATTACAAAGGATTTAACTATAATAAACTAAAAAATACAATAAGCTATCACTAAACTATTCCTAAATTAATCTAGATATCTTGTGAGTGAAGATGGTCTCGTATTTATAGCCAGAGAAGGAAACTTCTAGGTCCCTTTACACGCTCCCTTTATCCTTGATCTTCACCCTTCATTTGTTTCCAATCATTGGATCCTATCTTTCATCCGTTGGATTGATGTCCCTCACACGGATTGCCAGCGTGGCATTCCTTGTGTCAGAGGCTTTGTGTTTCTTTTGCACTGGATTTAGTGTAAATTTCCCATCATTTGGTGTGTTTGTTATCATCCAACGTGTCATTCCCCTTGTTAATTTTAGCCAATGAGAGCACTTGATGACGTTTTGCTCTGCCAACACAATGCTTAGTACTCGAATCTTTTAGCCACGTAGTTAATTGGGATTTACCCTTTGTTTTTTATGCAGGGTTAATCTTGGGCACGATGATGAATAGTAAAAACAGAATTTCCCGCGCTCTTTTCTTTTCTTTTTATATCTTTGGTTTGACCCAGGGAAATGGGCTTTGACTTTTGGGCTTGGGTAATATTTTAAAAGGAAATGGATCATGGTGAGTGTAGGGACCATGTTTGATATCTTCCAGAATATTATTTTCATTCCATATTTCCAATACGGCGTATTGGTCTTCACTGGATACGGCGTATTGGGCTCTTTCCTTTGTGGTCTTTGGTGAGTGCAGGCACAGATACGCCGTATCTTCTTGATGGATACGGCGTATTGGTCTTTAGAATAGTAATCTTTAAAATATCATCGTTTAAGCTCCAGAATGCGCGCCTTTTGCTAATATTCACCAAGTACTCCATAATTACTGCAATTCTCAAATATGAACGATTAAGTAATAATTCTTTGCAATAATAATACAAAATGGGTTAAATACATGGGATAAATGAT
>BQNB010000055.1:63549-66486 GCA_026074375.1 Tanacetum coccineum
GTGCTTCCAATTCTTGTTTATCTATCTCTTCATCCATGTTCTCTAGCTAATCAGCTTGCTCTGCTTGTAATGGAACACCTTTATCAACTTGTTTGCACAACAACATCTTCTCCTTGTGATACGTAGAGTCTTTTTCCCATTTTGGTTTCCTGCATTCCTTAACAAAATGACCAAATTCATTCCAATTGAAACACTGTATCCCAGTCTGCTACACTACTTGACTGCCTACAGTCTCCCTAGCCCCAGCAACAGTCACTGTCCTCTGATTCCTAAACTGCCCAGTCTGATTATCATTCTTGTACCTTGGAGAAGTATACACATTCTTGTTTTGGAGTTTGAAGAAGTTCTAAGGTTGTTGTTGGTAGGTTTGTAGATCATTTTGAAGTACTTTGCAATGAGTGCCAAGTTTTTTTGCATATCTGTATCTCTCTGAGCTTGTTCTGGATCACTGTCTTCTTCAAAAGCTGACTCAGATGGAGGTGTGATTGGTTTGGCTATCTCTTTGCCTTTGTATTTGGTAGATGCATTAGATCTGGTGGAAGATGATTATTTTGATGGTGGTGCATAAGGTTTATGAGATTTTGGTGCTTGATAATAAGGATCTGGATAGTATTAAGCAGCAGCAATAAGTGATAATGGGTTTGCATTCTTGGCTATCCTTTTAGCACGGATTTCATTAACTTCCTTTTGATACTATTTCAAAACGTCAAAGAGTTTGTGATATGATATTGTGTCCAAGTCATGATTTTGCTTGACAATTGTCACAAATCTTGACCATTCTGGTTGAAGTTGTTGAAGAAACTAAACATTGACTTGCATCGTAGCAACTGTCAAGTTGTTTCTTATCATTTCATTCATCATCTTGTAAAATATGGAGTAGTATGACTCCATGGACTCTCCATCATGAGAAGTGAATTTGCCAAACTCCCAAAACAAATTAGTCTTTACATCTTGAATGTTAAGAGATTCACCTTGTTGTAGCCTTTCAATAGCTATCCACATGTCATGAGCTGTCTTGCAAGCATCAACAATTGAGTAGATTTCATCCCTAATTCCAGTCAAAAGCAAATGGATTGCTTCCTTTTCTGATTCATAATGAGCTTTGTTTTCAGGAGACATATTCAAGAGTGTCTCAACTGCTGTTCATTCTAGAACTTCTGGAGAATCATCGGTTGCAGGTACAACTGGGATTGTGACAGTAGTAGGCTTGTATGGACCTTCTAGAATTCATTTCCTCAAGGCATCACCATTTGGACTTGTATCAATGTATCTTAGGAAACGTGATTGCTATTGAACATATCTTCCCGTTGCAAGCATTGGTGGACGATCCCTTGAACCAACTGCCATGATGTTGTTATGTCACACCCCGACAATGGCGGAAACTCGAGAATGCAAACATTTTGATTCTATCATTTTATATTGTTTTCATTGATTGAGAATAACTTCAATGCTTAAATCTTCAAGTGTTACGGAAGTCCTTCCACCTCGAAACAATCTCGAGTGTTGTCCCTAATCAAACACCAATAATTCCAAAATATCGTACAATTTTCAAATGCACCACTGAGGGGTCCAATTTTCATATATTATAAATAAAAATACAATTACTATTTGACACTTACAAATAAACAAGCAAGGGATGCACACGATATTTCGTATACGGATTGTCTACATTTGAATGACTATCACAATTCTGCAACTATTCATTCTTTCAATCTTCACCTGGAAATCGATACTCGAAATTCTTCAACAATAATGTTGGTGAGCTCTTAGGTTTGACCTAAACCCTAAAGTAGTGCAATATTTCTCAAAACAGTTGACAAAAGTGAATATGATAGTGATTATTAATGGAGAAAACCCATGACTTAGCATCCTCGCTAATCATGTAAAACTCGACCTAGCTTACCCGCTAGTCGAACCATCCTAGCATCACCGCTAGTCCGGTAGCAAATATGTCACTTACGCACCTAAAGGGCCTACCAGCTGGAGCACTATATTAGGGCAGGACCCAAAACCAAAACCCTTGCCATGACACACAGTACATGCAAGTAAAACCAAAACCCTTGCCGTGCCAAACACAGTACACGCAAGTAAAATCACATCACATATATTCACATAGCAATCATAAGCACATAATTGTCCCAAAAACAAAACCACGTTTCGCACAGTCAAATTTCAAAACAGTTCAAAACACATTTGAGTATCATTTTCCCTCAACGGAAAAACAATAGAAAAATGGGGCTACGAGAACTCACCTCAAGCAAGTCTTAAGCAACCAAATCTCAATCACACAAGCAAATGCAACGACGTCCGCACACGACCTAGTCCAGTTAATGTCCCATTAAATCATTTATTTCCAAAACAGTCTTCACGTTTGATGCATAGAGGCTAGATGCGTTGTACAATTACCCTTAACAATTTAGTGGTGTGATGGTTGACGTCTCATCCCAAAATATCTTATCAATCCGATATCCCAACGATACATACTTGTACTATTTAAAGAAAATAGTTAAGTAATATAAGTAAATATTTATAATAAATAATTATAAATATATCTCGAATTGTCCATTCGGTACCCTTAGTTAGTATAAAATAATCATAATATGGTTGAAAATAAAACGTTTATTCCTAATAAACATATTCGAGAAGTTTCGAGAAAAATTATAGTTTTCGTCTTTTAGTGAATTTATCAAATAAATAAAATAATAAATAATATTTTATTATATAAAACCAAAAATCATGTTCATAAGTAAAATTTTCTAAGTATAAACTTTTTATGAAATTTCGACATGACCCGTACGTTTATATAACGTTTTTCAAGGTTTTTAATCTTTATTTCAAACTTTCAACACTTTTCTGACAAAATTCCAAAATCTCAATCTTTAAGGTTTACTAAAACGTTTTTCCCAAAATAGCGTTCAATATTACTTCGTAAATACA
>BQNB010000055.1:68122-141216 GCA_026074375.1 Tanacetum coccineum
CTCATGCTTGGTACAATTGTCCTAATACTGATAACAATCAAGCTAGTGCTTGTGCGGCAACGGGTTCTTACAATCAAGTTAACCCTTAAAACTGTGTTAGTAACCAAATGGCACCACCAGGTTTTGCTCCGGTGCAAAACAATGGTCAAAATAGGTACAATAATAATCAAGGGAATAATTTTAATCGGGGAAACAATTTCCATGAAAATCAAGGTTTTCAAGCTCAAAATACTCCTGCTCCAAATTTTCAAAATCAAGGATTTTAAAACCAACCTTTTCAAGTTCCTAATAATCATGTTCAACAAAAGTTTTCAAATGAGTTTTTAAGTTACAAGAGAACTAATGATCAAATAATGAGAAACTTGCAAAATCAAATCAACTCGTTGATAGGAGAAGTTAAGAATGAAATTTAAAACACGATGAAGACTCAACAAGCCATCTTGATGAATCAACAAAATGTTTTTCAAACTAACTTGCAAAATATGTTAAGTGGATTCTTTCAAAACCAAGCCTCAACTTCGGGTACTCTTCCGAGTAAATACCATTCCAAACCCGAAGGGTGAGATGAAAGCGATCACTACTCGAAGTGGTGTTGCTTACGAGGGACCCTCGATTCCAACTAATCCTTCTCCTAAAAAGGTAATGGAACGTGAAACCGAGGAGACAACGGATAAAGAGCAATCAAATTTCCGAGGAAGTACCGCTCACATCCCACCTCCGGTTAATTCCATTCTGATTCCGGAACCCGATGTTCCAAAGACTTTACCTAAGCCGAATATTCCATATCCTTCGCGACGTAATAATCAAAAGTCCCATGACAAAGCTTCGAATCAAATGGAGAAGATCTTCCAAATCTTTCAAGATTTGCGCTTCGACATTAGTTTCGCGGATGCTTTACTTTTGATGCCAAGATTTGCTCCTACGATTAAGAGTTTGCTCATGAATAAGGAAAAGTTGCTTGAATTAGCTAAGATACCGTTAAACGAGAACTGCTCGGCGATGCTCCTCAAAAAGCTTCCCGAAAAGCTTGGAGATCCCGGCAAGTTTCTTATTCCATGTAATTTCCTGGGAATGGATGTATGTTACGCCTTGGCCGATCTTGGCGCGAGCATAAATCATATGCCCCTTTCCATTTAGAAAAAGCTTTCCCTACCCGAACTTACACCAACTCGAATGACTTTAGAATTAGTGGATTGATCCATAACTCGTCCTAAAAGAGTAGCCAAAGATGTTGTTGTTAAAGTTGGGAAATTTCACTTTCCTACCAATTTTGTTGTTGTTGATTTTGAAGCCGATCCTCGAATTCCTCTCATACTTGGGAGATCCTTTTTGAGGACCGGTCATGCCGTAATTGATGTTTATGGAGAAGAAATAACCCTTCGGGTTGATAACGAAGCCATCACTTTTAATCTAGATCAAACTACGAGATACTCCTCTACGAATGATAAGTCGGTAAACCGAATCGACATCATTGATGAGGTTTGTGAGGAGTATGCTCCGGAATTGCTAGGGTTTTCTAATAAATCTTCGGGTGGCAATCCCACCCCGATTTCTGAACCTCTTACTTCTGAATTCATTTTAGAAGAGATCGAAGCTTATCTCAAGGATGATTCGATTTCACCGGAAATTGATCATGCCGATTGCGATCCGGAGGGAGATATTTGCTTAATTGAAAAATTATTAAATAATGACCCGTTTCAACTCCCCTGATGACTAAGCAAGGAGAAATAATCAAGGCGAAATCCTCAATGGAAGAACCTCCGGAATTAGAGTTAAAAGATTTACCATCTCATTTGGAATATGCTTACTTAGAAGAAAACGACAAGTTACCAGTGATTATTGCAAAAGGTTTAAAAGATGATGAAAAAGAAGCTCTCTTAAAAGTGCTTAAATCACATAAACGAGCCATTGCTTGGAAAATCACCGACATCAAGGGTATCGACCCTCGTTTTTGTACACATAAAATCTTGATGGAGGATGATTACAAACCCACGATTCAAAGTCAAAGATGGGTTAACCCAAAAATTCACGAGGTAATCAAAAAAGAGGTCCTAAAACTCCTTGATGCCGGCATGATTTACCCGATCTCCGACAGCCCATGGGTTAGTCCAGTGCATTGTGTTCCAAAGAAAGGTGGAATAACCGTTGTTGCTAATGAAGAGAATGAATTAATTCCGACACGTTTAGTTACCGGGTGGAGAGTTTGTATCGACTATAGAAAATTAAATGAAGCGACTCGAAAAGATCATTTTCCATTACCGTTTATGGATCAAATGTTAGAAAGATTAGCCGAAAATGAGTTTTATTGTTTTCTAGATGGATTTTCAGGGTATTTTCAAATACCAATGGATCCCCAAGACCAAGAGAAAACTACTTTCACATGCCCGTATGGAACTTTCGTGTACCATCGCATGCCATTTGGCTTGTGTAATGCTCTCGGTACTTTCCAACGGTATATGATGGCTATATTCCATGATATGATCGAAAAGACTATGGAAGTGTTAATAGATGATTTCTCGGTTTTTGGGGGTAGTTTTGATTCGTGCCTCTCCAATTTAGAAAAGATGCTAAAAAGTTGTGAAGACACGAATTTAGTTCTTAATTGGGAGAAATGTCACTTTATGTGTAGAGAAGGAATTGTGTTAGGTCATAAAATTTCGAAGTCGAGAATTCACGTTGATCATGCTAAAATCGATGTTATCGCTAAGCTACCTCACTCGACTACCGTAAAAGGTGTTAGGAGTTTCCTAGGTCATGCGGGTTTTTACCGACGATTTATCCAAGACTTTTCTAAAATAGCTAGACCTATGACTCATCTTCTTGAGAAGGAAACACCGTTTGTGTTTTCTAAGGATTGTATTGATGCTTTCGAGACTTTTAAAAAGAAGCCTACCGAAGCTCCGATCTTAGTTGTCCCAGATTGGAACCTACCTTTCGAACTTATGTGTGATGCTAGCGACTTCGCGATTGGTGCGATTTTGGGACAACGAAAGACGAAGCACTTTCAGCTTATACATTATGCTAGTAAGACAATGACCGAAGCTCAAATTCATTACACTATGACGGAAAAGGAAATGCTTGCCGTAGTGTATGCTTTTGAAAAGTTCTGGCCATATCTTGTCTTATCTAAAAGCATAGTGTATACAGATCACTCGGCTTTAAAATACCTTATGAATAAACAAGTAGCCAAGCTGATGTTGCTCTGGTGGGTATTTTCTCCTACAAAGAATTGATATCTCTCCAATCCGTGACTAACAAAAGGAGTCGGAGAACCTCGCGCAGGCGATCATTTTTATAAGACTTGAGAATCCTCATAAAGATGTGTTAGAAAACCACAGACATAAATGAAATTTTCCTTTTTAGAGACTCTTGGTGTAATATCTTGTGGTCAAGTAAACCTATGGTTTGCGGATTATGCAAATTTCATGCGGGGTAATTTAACATCAATGGAATGATAACGCAACAAATGAAGAAGTTTTTCAATGACGTTAAACATTAATTTCTGGGACGAATCCACCACCCTGCTCCCCCCATATCGTTTTCGTATTTGTGCGGATCAAAATCATTCAAGGTGTGTGCTATGGGCAGGAAGCTAATGATTCCTCAAGACTTGTCATGGAGGACCCACGGGGGCCATCTTAGTGCCAACTCTCAACGCTCGAAAAAGTATTGATTGCTACGGTTTCTTTTGGCTCCGACATCTATTACTCGAGATGCCCCTACTATGATCAAGATCTTGTGATACTGTGTCAAAGACTATAGCCAAAATTTCTCAACGAGATGAGAAGCCTCAAAAGCTATCAAGTTTGTGAAATCTTTGATCGTATGGGGTTATCCATTTCTATGGGACCATTTCTCCATCTTTAACGAGGAAATAATTACATCTCGTACGCCGTCTGACTATCTTTCAAAGTGGGTTGAAGAAAAGCGCTCCCCACAAATGATGCTCGAGTTGTAGTCAAGTTTTTGAAATCACTTTTCGCCCGATTCGAAACACCTAGAGCTATTATTATAGGCGATCGTGGGACCCATTTTTGTTAAAGATCAATTTGCTAAAGTATTGTTCCCCCCCAAGTATGGGGTCACACATAGTCTTGATACGCTTATCACCTTCCAAACGAGCGGTCAAGTGGAGGTGTCCTCAATCGCACGGTTTGAAACGTATTCTAGAATAGGGACGGTTGGTGGAGAACGTGCCTCGTGGTACGTACAAACTAGATGTCGCTTTATGGGCTTCCAATACCGCTTTTAAGACACAGTATAGGTTGTACGGCTTACAATCTGGTTACGGAAAGTCTTGCCATTTACCTATCGAATTAGGAGCATAAGCCATAATTATGGCTTTGAAACATGTAATTTCGATCTTCAAACCGCGGGTCCTCAGTCGAAATCCGGAAAGCTTCAACTCTTAATGCACTTAATGAAGCCTTTTCGTGATAAAGCTTTGAGGAATTCTTTGATATATAGGAGGGACGAAGATGCTTCATCGACTCTAAGATCAAAAAACCGCATGTTTACTGTTTGGTCGATAGAGTTTTACTCTTCCACTTCGTTTCAAAGATATTCTCGGGAAAGCTTAAAACTCGTTGGTCGGGACCTTTCACCATTACCAAGTTTTTCCATACGGAACCATCGAGTTATCTCAACCCGATGGTCCAAACTTTTAAAGGTGAATGGTCATCGTGTGAAACAAAAATTATTCGGAGGGGACTTACACCCAAGGTAGTCCAGGATCTCCAATCTTTCTCCAAGGACGAATGGAATTCGGGGATCGAGTCAATGATATGTGACTAGGTTACCCAAAAACCAAAGCGCTTTCGTGGGGAGGCACCCATGTTATTCTTCTATGTTCTTTCTTTATTTATTGTGATAAGTGGAGACTTGTACTTATTTCGATTCTTGTTGTTTGTGTGTGGGATTGTATGTAGGATGGACACCAAAATTTTCTGAAGACTCTTGTATTCGGTGTTTTGTCCCGGTTCCCTCGAGCTTCCTGCTGTTGCTGATATTCAGTTTGGGGGAAATCCGATATCCTAGATTATTATCGACTAATATTTATCTTGTAGCATACTTGATAAACGGATTGAGATTTTTGTGATACTTTCTCCATGCTTGGGTTATGCATTTGACTTTTTGAGTTCTGTATGGGGTTTTGAGCTTAGGTAGGAAACATGGGACAATGTTTAATTTTAGTATGGGGTAGTATATCTTCGATATGATCTTACCTACCTTTGCCCGTTGTTCTCACGTACCCTGTTTTCCCACAAAAAATTTAAGAAAAATAAAAAAAATTTAAATTTTTTCAAAAATAAAATAATGTAGGTTGTCATATTTTGACTTTCTACTAGGTAGAATAGAATAAATTTTGGACCCGATCGGCGGGTTGAGCTCTAGTTGTTTCCTTACTTTTGGGATAAGCAGTTCGTGGAAATTTGCGAAGCAACGGAAAAATGATAGAGTTAAGTATGAGTGGGATGCTAAACAAGGATTATTTGAAAATCTTAAGAGCTCATGTATGTAATTTGTGGATTTTATCCATAAGCTCCCTAATAACCGGATTAAATCCATACGTTACTGTTTTGGAGATTAAACTTAATTCAACAACTTTTATGTAGTATATAGCAAAAAATTATTTGTCTTAGTTCAAACTCTTTACATTGAATTTTTCAAAAAGATGTCCTCTTATATTAAAGTACCTCTGATTTTTTTTTTGTAATGATGATAAAAAATGAAAAAATATAATCAAAGAATAATTATAAACTGTGGCTGATAAGTTTGCTGTATCTTTCCGCTCCACCAACCGATGTTACACCCTTCTAAAGAAGCCATAGTAGAATATAAAATCCGAGACTGATGTAAAGTTTGATGCATCGTGACTGGCTCACAATGGATGTTGCAGGCCTTCTAAATGGTCGTGGGTTTCAATTGCTTAAATGTTTTGCTTAATATTTATCGTATTGTAATTAATAAATCGATCTCTTTTTGTTAAATTTAAAATATGCTTTTGAACTTAGATATTTCATTTTTAAGTTTTTTAAAATAAAGCTATGTATATTAGGGGAAAACTGTGGTTTTTGAAACCTTAATGGTCGGGGTCCGATACTAGTCTGTACGTGGGGAGTCAAGAGAGCCTGGTAACTTATGCCGAAGGTTGGGATGTGCAAGGCGATGTCGCTACATGGGATCGATTCGCCGTTCAAACTCATTAATTCTCGGGTGGTAGGGTAAAAAACTTAGAATTTTGCACAAAACGTTATCCATGGTTGATAAATTCAAAATAGCACATTCACCTATAGATATTAATTAATTTTTGGGAGTGAAAGGTTCAAACGCAAAGTTTCAATTATGGAGTTAGTGTTAGCATCTTAACTATATTTAGCGGTGAATTCATTTTAGCTTGGTTTGGAGCAAAGGTGAAAAGTGGGGATGATGAATTTATCTGTTTGGCGCATTCTCGGATACGAAGTGCATCTTGTTCTATGATCCCTAACGGTTATGGAAATAACGAAAGTCAAGAATATTCTAGTTAGTTACATAAAAAGGGAAAAGTTTTGAAAAATAGGAAAATGGGGTGTTTTAAAACTTGTGATTTCTAAACTCTCCCCACAAAAGTCTTTGCTACTTTTCAAAGATTTAGTTTGGGAAGTTTGAGGTATTGGGTTTTAGGCTATATAACATTGCGACGAGGACATGACAATACTTGTTTTGGGGAATTTTGTTATGTGAGAAATCACATATATCATTTTTAAACCAAAAAATGGCCATAAAATTAAAAACAAATTGTGCAAATTATGTTCTATATTGCTTGTTTTTCATTTGCGGCTGTGTAGTACAGATTTTGCTAAAAGGCAATAAGAAAACGGTCAAAACCGGACAAACACGAACACGGGAACGGGAACGGATAGAGTGCTTAAGAGCCGGGAGTTTCTAGCAAAAGGTCAAAAAAGTTAACCTTGGTCAACCATTGGTCAACCCACAAAAAGACAAAAACCCTCAAAATACCCAATTGAGCCTTAATGTTAAACCAAATTCACAATAAGTCCTTAAAACCCTAACACCGTTAGTTTTTTATCATAAAAACTAACGGTTGTTAACTCTTTATAACCAAAATCCATTTACCACGCCGAGCCTTCAAATTAACCAAACCGCCAACTAACCCCTTTTATACCCACCCAGGTCAACACCCATTTTCCCAGGCCAACCTCAAACGTTAACTTCTTGGGGGGCGGGAAAAATAGTTTTTACTGTTCACCGTCTCCCCCATTTCACCCTTCTCATTTTTAACCCAATTAAAATGCAATTAACCCTCCCAAGCTCAAATTGACATGGCCACAAGAAGATGCTAGTACCAAGCTCCTTGTCAGCATCAAAGACGTCACCAAAGCCTCTTATTGGTCAAGACTCTGAACAAAGAATGACACGCGGGGCTCAAAAGAAACACATCAAGAGGTGGGAATTTACACTAAAAGAAAGCCAAAAGAAGCACAAGGCTCTGACACAAGGAATGCCACGCTGGCAATCTGTGTGATCACATCTTTGATCTAACGGCTAAGACAGGGTATCCCAATTCGATTGAAAGGATTCCATCGGGCAGAGATACCAAATCCATGAGGACTATGTGGAGAAGACTCTGAACCATCTTTCCTTGAATATAAATGGAGGGCTTCTCTCATTCACTCATAGGAGATATCTAGGGGTAGTTTTAGAGAATAGCTTTTAGAATTAGCTATGTAATTTTCTTTTCATAAATCGTTTTAGCTTATCAATTTTACTTAGTTAATTTTCATATTGAGCTTGTAAACTAGTTTCAATTAGAAAAGTTTGTTTTGAATATGGGATCATTTTTTTACTTAATTGTTATACCTTAATGCAAAACTAATATTGATTAAGCTGTCTTTGTTCACATAAGCTCATTAAGCTCTTAAATCTACTCATAAGCTAGCTCTGAACTTAGTTAAGCTCAAAAAACTTAACCGAGCTGTTACTTACTCAAATTCACAATCAAATTACCTCAGCATCTTATTTAGAAGGGAAACTGGTAATGGAAGGGTTTCCAGGACCACACCAGCTTATCCTAGGATAAGATGGAGCTTGTTGATTAGCTCATAAGATCATTTAAATAGCCTTGTTTGTGTGTAGAGGCATTTGTAAGTCTACATTTTCCTTGTATAGCCTTAATTTTTGCAAATTAGCTTATAATTACTTATTGTTGCTTAATTCTGTTTAGAGTATCTCATTTTAGCTTAATGATGCTTAATATAGTTGTTATATGCTTATTGTGTTTGATTGTTAGTATAAAAGCTTAATTTTTTATAATCTGTCATAAAACAATTGAAAAAACCAAAAAAAAAATTAGCATAGTATTATAGCTTTTTGTCATGGCTTATCTGTTTGCTTAATAATGTTCATTATGTTGGTTATAAGCTGTCTAGTATCTGGTAGTTGATATTTATGCTTTAAATCTTAAAACTATAAGCTGAAAATGATTTTTTGTGATTTAAGGGGGTGTTTGGGTCAAGGCAGTTCTAACCTTAGTTAGTACTGCTAAGAGCCTTTTGCTCTTTTAAATTGATTTAAAACTTACTTTGAGGTTTATAATTAGAGGATTTAAGATTATTTGTTGATTAGAATCAAGTTGTCTATAGGCTTATAGTTGGTAGTGCTATTTTTGATTAGCTTAGTTCAGTTATTACTAGCAATTTTTAGCTCATGTAAATAATCAATGATTAATTAAGAAATCGATTTTAAAACAAACCAAACATTGAACTTTCATTAAGATGGCTAATACCCGAGGGTATTAACCCACAACCATTGTAATTATACAAGCGTAATCAAACAATTAAAATCGAACGATTAAGAGAGTAAAAATTACACAATGTCTTCTATGGATTCGTGATCAATGCTTGACCTTGGTGGCTGATCTTCTCTTCTAAAATTCGACTTTAATGAGTATGGTATAAAGAATATGATATTGCATACTGAAAACTCATTTTTGAGTCTTCTATTTATAGTGTCTAAAAAAGACCTCGATACGCCGTATATGACTAGGTCGATACGGCATATAGGACTGGATTCCTTGGAGTGCGCGCTACATTCTCAATCAATCAGTGATATCATTCCCAATTTACTTTTATTACTATATCTTTGAATAGTTATCTTCATAGATACGACGTATGGAAGCAGTCTGATATGCCGTATTGGGAATTGGTCAAACGCGCTTTCTTATGAAGTCTTGGCGCTGATACGCCATATCTTTTTTGTTGGATACGGCGTATGTAGTCAAAAATCAGCAATCTTCAAATGTCTTCGTTTTAGCTCTAAATTATGCGCCTTTTAGCATGTTTTCACAAAACACTCCTGAATTACTGCATTTATCAACTTTAAAGCAATTAAGTACCAAGTCATGCAATAATTATATAAAAGTGGGCAAAACAGATAGGATAAATGATATAATAAAGTGACGTTATTTGATGTCATCAATAAACTTTCACTTGAATCCTACTTGTCCTCAAGTAGACCTTAGAAAAAGTTTTAGTTTATGAAAATGTTTCCCAACCGAAGTTGAGGATTTTCCGTTTAAGCATCGTTTTGTCCTAATCACCTGTACATAACCAAGCTCCTCACGAAATATGAAAACACTAGGATCACTCGACTAATCTAGGGTGCAACATTTTGATTGTACGCTCAATTGATCAGTAATGAATTAGTGTCGTATCATAGGCTTGGCAAGGATACACATCTCTACCGCTAAAGCTAAGGAGAAACAAGTCAAAAGATAAATTGGTTTAAGAAGGTTTAGTGTTGATTATTCAACAATCTTTCACCATAAGTACCACACCAACAAGGCAGCTGTATCGTACATACACGGTCGTAAAAACGGAATAGACATATACGATCTGGATCACATCCTTGTTCGTGTTTAACCAGCGGTTAGGATGAAGAATGATATAGGGTAGGGAGCTTCTAACTTTCACCGAAAGTCGTCATCCAACAAGGCAGCTGAGACATGCATACATGGCCGTAACGATGGAATAGACATGCATGCTCGAACAAGTCCTCGTTCGAGTAGACACTAAGGTTAGTTGCTAGGAAAGGGAAGTAAAATGGGTGTTAAACAAAATTTCACGAAACAAATAGATTAAGCCAACAAATAAGGTACGATTGCTAGTAACTTTCCCTCGACCGTTCCATGACAAAGACTCAAACATATAGACAAACGCCTCGATCACAAAATGACAAAGACAACCTAAGTTGGCGTTCCCATAATGGTCAACTTCCCTCACATCCCGCTCTTTACATACTTTTACATAATAAGTGGTGATATCGGCCACTTTTGACAAGACTTTACATCGTTATTTTTGTACCAACGAATAATCGATCCTTCCAAGTAATTCCTTTAGTATAAACTTCAATACATAATAAATCTTGGTTTAATTCCACCGTCTTCACTATCATAATTTGTCCGGATAATCTTTTCCTTGAAACACTTCTTCTTCGGACATGATTCATAATCGCGAAAGTAGTGAAACTTACGAGACCTACATATTTTCCCTATATACATTGGCAATTTCCCGTCCGTTACAGAGATAGAAATTATTTCACTTTAACACGAGGAAATATCATAAACTGTTACACGAAGCCAATTAGCCAATATTGAATAAATTAGGATTATTCTACATGCGTAGGTAATGGCAAAGGTGTAACGAAATCATATAATATGGTGGTTAGAAAAAGAAAGATGGACATCAACGGGTTATTCTACGGGATTTTACTCTAAAAATGAGAGTAATCAAGGGTTACACGGGATTTAACTAACCAGGGTAGTTAGTTAATTTTACGACATGTAGGCTATTTGGTTTAATCATAGAAATTTATCAGTTGAACATGTTCCTCCATCTAAATCCATAGTACTTATTCATTTGCGGTCTCTAGTGATTACGGAGCTGTACAAGATTCTAAGTGCAAATTCATCACCGAGCTCACTCATTATTTTGAAGAATTTTTAGTAAATAGTTGGAAACGAAATAGGCTTACTTTCACTATATGCTATCAAGGGTTATTAATGCGCCTACGGTAATGGAACTAGTGATTTTCAACTATAAATGTCATGACTAACAAAAATTTTATATCTTGGACTAATTTTTAAGCTCGTAGCGCATGTGATTTTGTAAAAAAAAGAAGACAAGTTAAGTTCTATTCTTCCCCCCACTTAATATTATACAACGTACATCGTTGATATAGATTAAAACAATTAAATTATAAGGGAAAATAGACTTAGAATGGAAAACTCCATGATGTTTTTCCCTCGTGATAATTCCCTAAGCATTAGTTCTTGAGCAAGCAGTGTGTGACTTGGGCTTCAGCAATGCCCGGAATAAGTTCAACACATTGTCCTTTTAAGAATATACCATATCATAGTTTAGGCAAGGGCCTGTTTAATGAAATTAGAAGACAAGTGCAATTTCTTATCTCGCTTACACATGGATATCAAGAAAATATAATTTAAACACAAATTGTATAGGGATCAATACGTCGTATCCCAAACCCTAGGATACGTCATATGGTTCCTGTAAAAACAATTAAATACTGGAAATTAAATATTTAGTTTTTAAAGCTGATAACGTCTAGATACGTCTATACGCCGTATCCAGAGGGGTTTGATACGCCGTATAGAGTGTCTAGGAAGACAAACTCGTGCAACAAACAATTTAAATTCGACAAACAATTAAAATGACTGGGTTGTCTCTCGGGAAGCACTTTTGTTTCAGATGGTCTTTAAGTTCGACCTTTTTTCAATTTAACCACATCCTTATAAAACAACTTAGGGTCGAAGGGGATGCCAAATGACACATACAAATTCTTGAATGACATCCCATTGCTAAGATGATTACAAGTCATGATATAACATTTAGATTCTTGATAAAAAGTTTCAATTTTTAAAAAATTATTAGATGTATCATGACTTGTTTCCAAAAGCTTATTTGACCCTTGTGTATCAACATTTATTACATTAGGTGATGGTATGACAGACATATCCCCTGAAGGTTGCTCAATATCGATTTTATTATTATCATTGTCCGTATCGATTTTATCATCATCAGGATAAATCTCGTTAAAGGGCCAATTAATCAATTAAAGTATAAAACATTTTGTTCCTTTTCATCACATTCGGGCAATGATGTTTCATTACTAAATTCATCGATATGTTGAGGACTTATAATATGTTCAGTTAAGAAATCTGATTTAGACGTTAGAGCATCATTGTAAACAATGAATGAAAATTCTTTCTTAAAAATTTTAAAGAAGTCTAAATCATTTAGAGCTAACTGAACTTAGGTTCCAGGTGACGAAATGAGGCCATATTGTCTTTATCGATCATCATTTTCCGAATTTCCCCCATTTTCAAAATTGTCGTCAGAAAATTATTTTATTGGAAAATTAATTTTAGTTCAATTAATCATTTATCTGTGTAATATTTGTCGTCGAATTCGTCATAATGATATTTAAAGCTAAATTTTATTGTCTTTAAGAGGACTTACGTGGTCATTCCCATGAGAGTGATTTCTAGGCGTTATTGTATTATAAAGGACTATGCTGGAGAATTTATAAATTTGAATTTGCTAAAACAATCGTCCTCGTCTTTCATTATATTCAAATATGTAACGTACGTGGCAGTTTGCCAATTAAACGTCTCACCCTGACTTAGAGCTTTCTCCTCTTGAAGTCTGATGTATTCCTCTATAGTGATATTGGGGTTGTCCATTTTTAACCTGTAATAAAATAGCCAGGAAAGAAAATGGTCAAATAGCCTAATACGTCGTATTCAGTAAACTGAATACGCCATATAGATGATAGAGTCGAATATGTTGTATTGGTTTAGAAAACTTTTATACGCCGTATCCAAGAAAATAAATACGTTGTATTGAGTATTCGACTCCGTAACAATGCACATAAACACATAATAAGCAAAATATACAATGCGAGGGGGGTGGTCGGGGGGGGTGGGATGGAAATTAAACACACAAAACAAGCATACACATTATGCAATTTTTTTTTTTTTTTTTCAAAACTATACTAAGCTAAACTAGTTAATGGTTAGAAATCGTGTAGGGTCAATTATCTGATTATCAAGTTTTAAATTTATATTTAGCCAACAAACCTAAAACAACACTTTAATGAGCAGTGTACCCGGTCAAGATGGAGTTCGTGGTAAGTAAGGTGTCGAACACTAAGAGTGGAACATTAATCCTATATTCTATTAGTATTTTAATTAGTCTATTTACTGGTTAAACCTATGCTATATACGTTGTCTAATGATATGGGGGGTTTTCAGCCTGAGAGACTGGCACAGGTTTGGTGGAAACAAATATCAATTCAATACACAATAAACATAAAAGAAGAAAATTAGAAGATAGAAAAGCGGTACAAGCCAAATGATAGAAAACTGTATTAGCCATATTAAATCCAGTTCAATGTTGGTTTGTTTGTTTTAGTGCAATGATTTACTTATCTTGAAGCGGCATATCATTCTTAAGACTTAGGCGGGACATCATCCTAAGACCTAGACACAATTAATCCTGTCACAATTAACGCATCCGCATAAAGCATCCTTTAGTTTAATTATAATCTATCTTAGGGAATCAAAGCAGTGGTGATCCTGTTAAAACCCTAGCCCAACGGGACTTTACCCACTTATTGTTTGACGATGTTTTATATATTGGTAGTCTACTATTCTAATCGTTATCAGTCAATTAAGAGCATGATTTCTAAAACATAAAAGGGTCACCTACCGGTCCAACTAAGCTCATAATTTAAAGATAAAGATAGAAAGTTATTTGTGTTCTTTTGGGTCGGGCTCCAGTAATATTAAACTCGATAGGTCCGAGTGCTATCCCTAGTATTAGGAATTACTTGGTCTGTACACTAGATCACAGTTGAATGATAGGTCGGATAGTATTCAAATAAATAAACATGTTTGAGGTGATAAAAATAATTAAACAAATCAACGATAATTAAGAAATTGCATTTGGAAAATAAACCAAAGATTGAACTTTTATTTTAGATGGTATACCCAGGGTATTAGCCACAACCCTTGTAATAATACAAGGTAATAAACCAATGAAAATTAAAAATTAAGAGAGTAAAAAGTAACACGATGGTATTATAGCGTTTCATGATCATGCTTGACCTTAGTGGATGTTCTTCTCTCTCGCAAATTGATCTTTAATGAGGATGGTATAAAGAATATGATATTGCAATACTAAAAAATCGTTTCGCCTGACGCTCTTCTTCTTGCACTCAGTGTCTGAAAAATAGCACTTGATACACCGTATCTGGCTAGGTTGATATGGCGTATTAGGCTGGATTCCTTGGAGTGCGCATTACGTTTATAATTAATTAGTGATATCATTCCCAATTTACTTGATTTATGATATGTAAGAAATCACATATCCTTTTTATACCAAAAATGATCCTAAAATGAACAAATTATGCAAATTATGCTTGTATATTGCTTGTTTTGTCATTTTTGTTGTGTAGGTACGGATAATGCAAAAATCACACAAAAACGATCAAAACCGGACAAACACGAACACAGGAACGGATAGAGTGCACAAGAGCCAGAAGTTTCTAGCAAAGGTCAACAAAGTCAACCTTGGTCAACCATTGGTCAACCCACAAAAGACAAAACCTTCAAATTGCCTAAATAGCCCTCAATGTTAAACAAAATTCATAAATGGTCCTTGAATAACTAACACCGTTAGTCCTTTTAATATAAAAGGCTAACGGTTGTTATCTTTTTAATTATAACCCAAACCATTATCACCGGCCCAAGCCCTTTATACAAAGCCCAAGTCAAAGCTTTATAAGATGGGTCAAATAAGTCAAGCAAACAAAAGTAAAAAAAAAGGGCACGGGAAAATCGTTATTACTGTTCATCATCGTCCTAAAAGATTACCCTGCTCAATTAAACGGGTAAAAAAATCCCTTCCATCCACTTATCCTAGCTGGCATCATAGAATCCAAGTACCAAGCTCCTTGTCAGCAACAAAGACGTCATAAGAGGCTCATGATTAGTCAATTAGGTCAAGGAATGACACAGTGGATTCAAAACAAACACACAAGGAATGGAATTTTGCACTAAACATAATGCAAAAGAAACATATCCTCCCAACAAATGGGATTGCCAGCTTAGCAATCCGTGTGATCACATTTTGATCTAACGGCAACAAGAGGGTATCCAATGATTGGCAATAAATGAAGGGTGATGATCAAATCAAGGGGAGCGTATGCAGAGGTCTAGATCTTTCTCTCCAGACCTATAAATACAAGACCTCTCTCACTCACATCAATCATCTAGGAGTAGTATCTAGTGTAGCTTAATATAGGAGTAGTGTAAAAATAGCTTTAGCTTATTATAATTTTCTAGCTTATTGTCATTTAAGTTATTGTATGCTTTAATTTAAATGCCTTGTAATCTATTTTTTTCATTAATAAAATTTGTGGTTCCTTTTAAAAACTTATGTTTGATTTGTATTTTTTAATAAGCAATATGGTTTGATAAAGCTCAAAAATCTCCTCATAAGCTCTTTTAAGCTACTTTAGCTAGTTTACACTTAGTTAAGCTCACAAAAGCTTAACTAAGCTTAATAAGACATAAATCCTCCCTTAAAAGTATCTCAGCTTGTTATTGGAAGGGAAGTCAGTATTAGAAGGACTTCCAGGACCACACCAGCTTATCTTAGGATAAGCTGGAGCTTGTTGATCAGCTCCTAAAGCATTTGAAAGCCTTGTTTAAGCAAAGGCTATTGTAAGTTTTTCAATTTACTTTTCATAGCTTAAATCTGCATTATAGCTTAAAATTGCTTATTGCTTGATAATTTCTGTTTAATATAGCTTATTAATGCTTAATACAGTTAATAGAAGCTTATTTTGTTTGCTTATTAGATTAGAATCTTAGTTTGCTCTTATTTTTTATAAAACAGTGAAAAAACCAAAAATATAGCATTAGCTTGTAGCTTTTCATTTTAGCTTATTTGATTATTGAAAATAGTTCATTAGGTCTGTTAAAAGCTCTGCACTATCTGGTATTTGAAGTTTGATTCTTATTTCTCAAATTTATAAGCTAAAAATGAGTTTTAACTTTCTAAAAGAGTGTTTGGGACAGGACAGTATTAACCAAATTAATACTGTCAGGATCCTTTTGGTCCTTTAGTTTGATTGATAACTTCATTTTCATAGTTTATAAGTTGGATTTATGGTTCTTAATAGGATTAATTCAAGTTTGTATCAGCTTAGTAAGTAGTGGTTTAAATCTGTTAGCTTAACTTTAGTTTAGAATGTATTTTAAACTTAAGTACGTTTTAGGTGTTTATACTGCTTCATTTGCTCTTGGTTAAATGATTTTTAGGTGTTAGAAACAAGCTTTAAGTTCTGCTTTTGTTAGCTTTAAGATTTAGTCATCTATTATCATTTGCATCAGATAAAGGTTACTGCCTAATAGCCATTTTCTAGCTTAAAATTCATAGGGTAATAATAGTTATTAGGGCTTAATTCTTAGAATATAAGTAGTTTGTAAAGTAATTTCAATCTGTTTCAGCTTATTTTACTTTTAAAAGTTCATCTAGTCATTTGTTTTTAAGCTTAAAATTTGCAATTTGTCTTTTCAAAACCAAAAATTACTCAGCATGCACTAAGGGTATAAGCCTTTTTCAACTAGCTTTTTCATTAAGTATTTGATTTTCAAAATACTTTTTAAGAGACAGAGTAGATTTTGTCTTGATTATTAGTCAAACTTTAAGGTAGTATAGGTCATTATGTCATAAGGATCCACTAGCTTATCTTAAAATAAGCTTAAAGTTGCCTCCAGGGACTGTTTGGTTAACAGTTGAATCAAAGTGCTTATTTGAGATTTTTAGCTTATTGCCATAAGTTTTTGTTAAGTTTCTGTCTTAACTAGCTTATTAGGTTAAAATCAAGTTGTATGTAGCTTATTAGGTCCAGGATTTAGCTTATTAGTCTTTTCATAGAAAAACCAAAAACAAAGTTAAAATAGCAAGTAGCTTTTTCATTAAGTCTTTTCATAGCTTATTTAGATTTCAAACTCCTTTTTGATTAAAGTTTTAGATAGAGCTTAGAATAAGCTTTCCATAAGTATAAGCTAGATTGCCATAAGGTTCCAATAGCTAGCTTAAAAATAACCTCGAAGTTGTCTCATTGTCTGTTTTAAGCTCAGTTGTGTCCCAAGTGCTTTTTCAGCTTATTGCCTTTTGATTAGCTTACTTCTTGTTTAAACTAGCTTATTATGTTATAAGTTAGTTGCTAGTAGCTTATTTGATATTGTTTCCAGCTTATTTTAGTTTCTAGCGTATTAAGTTTTGAAAAAAGTAAAAAAATTTAGTTTAAGTGTTTATGTCTGTTTTTAAGCCAAATTTTAGCTTATTTTCTTGTTTTCATAAAAAGTTTCTTTTATAAAACTTGCTTAATTTTAGCTGTTCTATAAATTTGTTTAAAAAGTTTTTGAAAAAAAAGGAAGCCAAGGAAGTCAGGGAAGGCCCAGCCCCCGCCCGCCCCCCGGGGAGCAGGCTCCGAACCCCTCAATATTATACTCAGTTTAACCATTTCATAAGCCTCATCACACACCACCTAACCACTTTCACCGCGCCATGGGTATTTTACGTCATTGGTGCGTTTTAAATCCTTTTAACCTTTTTTTAGTTTTAGGTATAATAAGCACTTCGAGTGCTTATTTGATTTTTCCCGGCTTATTTAGTTTAGCTCTTTAGGATTTGATAATTTTCCTGCATCCTGCTTATCATAAGCTATTTTTAGAAAATTTCTAGGATTTTTAGCTTAGAATTTTATACATTTACTGTTGAATTAATTTCGTTAAAAACTTTATATAAAATCATAAAAAATTAGAAAAATAATCAAAAAAATAATTTTCTTTTTTATAAAATTTTATTTTACCATATTCTAGGCTTAGGTTTGAAATTTACTTTCGTAAGGTTAATATTTTGAAAATTCAATTTTTAAAGAACAGGATTTCGTTCCCGTTCTCGTTTTCTTCGTTTTTAAGCTTTAATCACCCTCGTTTTATTTTTTCGTTAGTGTTTTCTTTTTAAATAGTCATTTAGGATTAGAAAATGTTTAGAAAATCATTTAGGGATTAATTTTAGTATTCTTGCTTATTTGTCACATTTTCTTTAATTCCCGTTATTTGTTTTTGTCTTTAAATGCTTAGTCGTTAATTTTACTTGCTTGCTTAAATTGTTTTTAATTGTAGATTTAGAAAATTAATCCAAAAAGTTTGAACCAATTCAAGTCATTGTCCAAATAACATACCGACTCCGGGTCCTCTATTTCATAAGTATTTGGCAGAAAACGAACACCTGTGTGGTTATTCACTTAACGGCTTCTTACGTATTTATTATTTGCTTTTTGTAGAGATTTTTCCACGCCCCCCCTAATACCTTTGTCCCTCAAGGTAGTAGTTTAGCGAAGAGAGAGATGAGATAGAGATGTTATATTATTATTAAAGTATTATAACACTACATTCAAGTTTTTGGCGCCGTTTTGCTTTCTTTTTGTGCTTTTTTTTAGTGTGAGCTGGCAGATTTAGTGATTAAGGATTCTCTCGTTTGACATTTGTCGATCGTGATTTGAAGAAACCTTTCGTCTTCGAAAGTTACGCTTTTGAAAAAATCAAAAATACAAAAAAATTAAAAATATAAAAAGTAAAAAATATTTTTCTTTTCTTTTTAGTATATGTAGAAGTTAAATAAATACAAAAAGACAAAAAATATTCGCTCTTCCGAATTTTTCAATTTTTATTGTTTTCTCTTAATTACTAAAATACACATCAAATTAATTCTCTTACTAGAGAATTTGTGAATATTACATCAATAAGTTCCGAAATTAAGATTCAAAAATTTAACGTCTTGTGTCTACTTACGGAAAAAGGCGCACACATCTTATGTGAATTAAGTATTAGGAGGGTTGTTCCATGGAACTACGACTCGAAGGGACAAACGTTTTTAGGGCGATTCCCTCCCACTACATCTCCCGTTTTCAAATTTTACTTTTCTCATTTCTTTTATCATTTTTGTTTGCTTAGTGCATGCGCACTGGAAATTCCAATTTTCCAAATAATTTTAACGTAACCATTCCGAGACGTCAAAATACGCAGGCGTGACTTCCAAACGTAGTCGAACACGTGCTTCGTTACTATCGTTTGAAGTTCACCTATGGCCGGAATTCGTTTACAATGGATAGAACTATTTCGAGCACCCACGGAAAGGGCAAAATGAGAAAAGCTTTGTTTTACCAGAAATTAATGAGGTACACTTGGAAATCAAAACGAATTTGTTACAACTAGTTCAAGCTAGCCCGTTTCACGGTTATGAGAGGGAAAATCCCCATGCTTTATTAATAGTTTCAAAAGGATTACCTCGACTTTACGTTTTAAGGTATGTAATCCCGGAAGATGTGATTAAGCTAATGATGTTTCCATATTCACTCGAGGGGGCTGCTAAAACCTAGTACGAGAAAGAACCTCCTAATTCAATCTTGACTTGGGAGGATCTCGTTACCAATTTAGTGAATCAATTTTTCCCTCTTTCGAAAACAACTCACTTAAAGAATAAAATCTCTCGATTTACACAAAAATTCGATGAGTCTTTTAGTGAAGCATGGGAACGATTTAAGGAAATGCTTAGAGCTTGTCCCCACCTTGGATTTACGGAGTTAACCCAAGTTAATACCTTTTATAACGGTTTAAACGACAATGATCAAGACTCCTTAAATGCCGCGGCGGGTGGAAATCTTTTGAGTAAGACGACTAGAGAGGCTTTAAATATAATTGAAAACAAATCAAAAGTGTGTTATTCGCGAAACAAACCAAACTCTTCTAGGATGAATACGACTTCTAGGGAAAGTGTTAGTAAGACGGATGAGACAATTAATAAGCTTGCGGATCAACTTTCGACCTTAGTCGATATTGTTTCTACGAAAGTTGTCACTCCCGCTCCAATCAAAGCGGTTGAGGAAACTTGTGTTACTTGTGGTGGTGCCCATTCTTGGTATAATTGTCCGACTACCGATAACAATCAAGCTAGTGTTTGTGCGACTACGGGTACTTACAATCAAGTTAACCCTCTGAACCGAGTTAGTAATCAAATGGCACCACCCGGTTTTGCTCCAGTGCAAAACAATGGTCAAAATAGGTTTAATCAAAATCAAGTTCAAGGGAATAATTTTAATCGGGGAAATAATTTTCATGGTAATCAAGGTTTTCAAGCTCAAAATAATCATGCTCCGAATTTTCAAGACCAAGGATTTCAAAACCAACCTTTTCAAGTGCCTAATAATTAAGTTCAACAAGTGTTTTCAAATGATTTTTCGAGTTACAAGAGAAATAACGATCAAATGATGAGAAACATGCAAAATCAAATCAACTCGTTGAAAGGAGACCTTAAGAATGAAATTCAAAACACGATAAAATCTCAACAAGCCATCATGATGAATCAACAAACTACCTTTCAAAATAATTTGCAAAACATGATAGGTGGATTGTTTCAAAACCATGCCTCAACTTCGGGTACTCTTCCGAGTAATACCATTCCAAACCCGAAGGGTGAGATGAAAGCGATCACTACTCGAAGTGGTGTTGCTTACGAGGGACCCTCGATTCCTACTAATCCTTCTCCTAAAAAGGTAGTGGAACGAGAAACCGAGGAGACAACGGATAAGGAGCAATCTAATTTCCAAGGAAGTACCGCTCAAATCCCACCTCCGGTTATCCCCATTTCTATTCCGGAACCCGATGTTCCGAAGAGTTTACCTAAGCCAAATATTCCATATCCTTCTCGACTTAACCAAGAAAAATCCCGTGACAAAGCTTCGAATCAAATGGAGAAGATCTTCCAAATCATTCAAGATTTGCGCTTCGACATAAGTTTCGCGGATGCTTTACTTTTGATGCCAAGATTTGCTCCTACGATTAAGAGTTTGCTCATGAATAAGGAAAAGTTGCTTGAGTTAGCTAAGATACCGTTGAACGAGAATTGCTCGGCGATGCTCCTCAAAAAGCTTCCCGAAAAGCTTGGAGATCCCGGCAAGTTTCTTATTCCATGCAATTTTTCGGGAATGGATGTATGTCACGCCTTGGCCGATCTTGGCGCGAGCATAAATCTTATGCCCCTTTCTATTTGGAAAAAGCTTTCTTTACCTGAACTTACACCAACTCGGATGACTTTAGAGCTAGCAGATCGATCAATTACTCATCCTAAAGGAGTCGCTGAAGACGTTTTTGTCAAAGTTGGGAGTTTTCACTTTCCTACCGATTTTGTTGTTGTTGATTTTGAAGCCGATCCTCGAGTACCTCTCATTTTAGGAAGATCCTTTTTGAGGACCGGATATTCAAGAAAAGAACAAAAACAAAGCAAAAAATGACAAAACCGAGCACGGGAATGAAAAGAGCGTGAAGAAACAGTCAAAGTCAAAAAGTCAATAGAAAAGTCAACCCCGACAAAGTCAAAGTCAACCCCGAGAAGCTGAATCAGAAAAATACAAACTTGAGGGACCAAAAATGCCAAATCATAAAGTTGTATGTTAAAGATAAACTTCAAGGGGTGAAAATGCAATTTAAGTGAAATATAACTTTAGGGGTTGATTCTGCCAAACCCCTAAAGTTGTATCACCACAAGGACCATGCATGTAATAACTCATATAACAATGAGGGGGCGTTTTCTGCCTAACCCTCAAAACTTTACACATAAGGGAACTGATTGCAATATGAGATATATAGTTGAGGGGTTAAAGTTGCCAAGCCAAACCTTTTAAACCTGTTACCCCCAACCTTTATAAAACCAAATTTCCTGCTAACAAAACCTAAGAACCATTCACGGGTTTCCTTCCATCCTTTTACCCTATAAACTCTAAAGTTCAGGGGATTTACCATCACCCTCACCCCCACTACTCAACCCTAATCACATGATACCATGCCATGCTAGCAATCCTATAATTTTTCTTGAAAATCACACGAATCAAGGGCTGTGATTAATTCAAAGAAGCACAAGTGTGTTTAATGGCTGAGATTATCTCTTGGAAGCCTCTCACAAAAGAAACACAACCTGGAAGACCAAGTCTTAAAGATAATAGTATAAATTTAGGACATTTGTAGCCGAATATGGCATCTAGTTCTTAATTAAGTTTTTTTTAACTTATTGTAGTCTTTTATCAGCTTATTTACAGCTATTTGTAACTTTTTTAGATCACCCTTGTATTGCTTTCAAAGTTTAATGAAGTTTTGAGGTTTATATGTTAAAATCCAGTTTTTAAATTTCAAGTCTTAAGTTGTTAACTTGAGCTAAATTGTGTTAAAAAGCTTTAATTAGATCTTAATTATAAGTTGTTTTCATTAAGCAAACAAAAAAAGGGTTAAGTAGTAATTAGAAATCACAAAAATCCACTCAAAATTTACCTCAGCTTACTTTTTGGATGATAAGCCAGAAATGGATGGGTTATGACCAATACCCAGCATAGCTTTGATTAACTGGAGCTTGTAACAAAATCTCATAAATCATTATTAGCCCTTGTTTAGAGCAAAGGGCATTGTAAGTGACTTTTCTTTCAATTTGGCTTATTAAAGTGCATTTGCTTATTTTCTGCTTATTAGTGCTTATTTCCTGTTTGAATGTGCTTATTTATGCTTATTAATGATGTTTAGTGCTTAAAGACCTAGTCTTGTAGTTTAGAAATCATTTGTTCAAGTTTTTCATCAAAACTATCTATTTTAGCTTATTCACTGTTGGATTTTCATTTGCTTATTTAAGTGCTTATTTCTTACTGTCTTGTGCTAATTTTTGCTTATCATTCATGTATAAGCATTTGTTTTGAAGTACCCTTATCTTAATTCACAAAAAAATCACTTTGACAAGTCTCTTTAATTTTTAAGTGGGTTTGGCATAAAGCTCAAAATGGTCAAATTGGTGACTTTAATGGGTTGGGGATGATTAAGCCAACTTTAACTAGCTATTTTAAGTAGCTGTAATCTGTCTTTTAAAGTTTTTAAAGTTTAAATTTGATTTTCATAGTTGATAGTTAAAATTGATAAAATTTATGGTCTTAAGTTCATAGGTATCAGCTTAAATGTTAAGGGTGTGATTATCCAGCTTTTTAACCTTGTTTTGTATTGTTTTTGAGATCACAATGCAGTAGAGAGTTGTTGATTTAAGTGTGCATTGATCACTTTTATTGTAGTTAATACTCCAAAGTTTTCTTAGAGCCATATAAAAAGTTCAATGTTAAATTAAAAATTAGTTGAGTCAAAGTCATTTGTAAAGCCTGAGCTTGTGAGAATAAGCTCATTGGTGTCCCTTCTTTATCTGTTTTAGCTTATTATAGGATTTAGAGTCTTTTTAATTGCTTAAAAATTATCCCCAAAGTGCCCCCTTATCTGTTTTAGTAGCTAGTTTTTAGCTTAAGTGCTTAGTTGCTCTCCTGAGCTTATGGCTTATTGAATTTGCTTAATTTGTGTTCATATCTGTTTATTAGGTAGGTTTTAGCTTATCTTAGCTTATTTCAGTCTAAAGTTTAGCTTGTTAAAGTCCTTATTAGCTTAAGCTCTTCACTGCAGTATTAAACTTCAAAGTTTAATACTGCTAGTTTTTAATTAGGCTTTTTATAGCTTAATTGTTTTTCAAATCTCTTATAGTTTGCCTTTTCTTATAGCTTATTGTACCTCCTTTGTCTGTTTTTAGCTCATAGGTCCATAAGAATCCCTCTGAGTGCTTAAAAATAAGCACAAAGATGCCCTTTTGGCCTGTTTGATTAGAATTTTATGCCTAAGTGCTTATTAGCTTTTTAGAGCTTCTGGCTTATTCCAATAGCTTATCTTTTGTTCCTAGTTGTTCATTTTGCTTGTGTATTAAGCTAGAGTTGCTTATCTCTCATTTTCCTTTGCTTAATTTGTCAAAAATCCAAAGAAGAGATAAGCCATTCAAGCCCTTGTGTCAATATAAGCATTCTGTCATTTTTCCTTAAGCTTTTTCAGCTTATTTACTAAGTTTCATCAAAAATTTCGAGTTTTAAAAGTGCTTATTTTTGTGTGTTTTACGAGTCCTAAAAGAAAATTTTTGAAAATAAAAATAAAAGGGGAAAAAAAAATAAAAGGGGATAGTGGAAGTCCCGGGGAGCCTGGGCTCGAACCCAAGACCTCAACACTCATCAACCCTTCATAACCCAACACTCTACCGCTGTGCTACAATAGCTCATCCGGTAGAGTGTTGTTTTATTTATTACTTAAGGGCTTTTTGCCCCTTTAAGCCCAATAAGCTGTTTTGATTTTTAACAGCTTATTGGGATAAGCTGTTGGGGACAGCTTATTTTTCCTAGGACAGTATTAGTCTCAGCTAATTTTCCTAATTTTTTCATAATTTTTAAAAATAGTTTAGTATTTTTTAGATTTAATTTTCATTAAAAACTTAAAAAATTCATAAAAAATAAAATATTAATCAGAAAAATATAAATCTTTTTTTAAAATTTTCTTTTATTACATAGTTTCTAGGAAAAATATTAGTGTTTTCATAGGGTCATTTTTGCAACTTTTCATTTTTTAAAGAACGGGATTCGATCCCGTTCTCGTTCTTTCTCGTTTTTAGCTCAAAACACCTCCGTTTTTGTTCTAGTTTTTTTTATTCTTCATATTTAGTCATTTTTAGCTCATTTAAAGTAAAAAATTTACATTAGGGTTAAAATTAGATAATTTAGGTTTTTAGCTCACGTTTTTACGTCACCGTTTTAGGATTTAAGTTAAATTACTTTCGTTTTAGGTTTTCTTTTGCTTGATTTTGCATTTTTACTTGTAGTAATAGAAAACCAATCATAATCTTGTCATATTCAAACATCAAATATCAAATCGTCATTCGATTGTCAATTGTGCACCTCGTTGGGACATAACGACCCGGGAAATCAAACTTCCGGATATATATTGATTCTATTTGTGAATTTTGACTTTTTGCCTTGGTCAAGGGCAATTGGTTGGGATTTGCCTAGTATTATATATATATACTATAATACGAATCACGCTACATAACTTGAATCGTTTTGATGTCTTTCAAACTACTTATCATTTTGTACCATAATTTTGTATTGTATTTGGTTGTAAAACTCGGTTTTCTTCAAATCCATCAAATGATCTACATTTCAAATGACTCATATAGAGGTCGTTCTCTTATATCTTGTGTTATTGTATTATATAGTAATGCCCCCGGTTACATTTCCGATGTGATACTTTGGAGGTGTTACATTACCTAATTTAATCAAGTCCAAAGTGAGAAAAGTTTCAGAAAATTTGTCTTTTTAAAGCTTCTGTGAACCCGGATCAGCTGGATCCCTTTTAAAAGAGATCTGCCCTTTGCTGCAAAGGGAGCCGGCTGCCTGATATGCATTTTCAGGATAGTTTGTTCAAGAGAATAACCAAAATCCCCTAAGTGCATATTGTTACCACTTGAAAATAAGCTATAGGCAAATTAAGAGAGAAATGTTAATTCTAGGTTGGGTAAAGGTATGTATGCTTAAATCTATAAGGCAACCAAACGGGAACCAAAATAATCACTGATACATCTAAATGACATAAGAAACCAAAATAATCCGGGAATGTGTGGAAGTTGGTTGCGGTATATCACGGGGGAAAGATGATATTTGTCAACCAGATCATTGGCATCATGAGATTGTGATGAAGAAGAGGAGTCAGTAGTGATGAGGCACGTTTCCCTTCAATCCATTATGATATTGACATTTTTCCAGGTTAATATGTAACCATAAACTTGAAGTATTTTACTTTGAACGTATACGTGCTTGATTTAACCTAAAACCAGAAAGTGATCCCACAAACTGTGAAAAACTTCTTTGAGCGCACAACAACTCCAGACTAAGTTTAGTCTACTCATAACTAACATGTTATCATCATCATGAACATATTTTATAATTCATGTGCATTTCATTTTATAAGTTTTACGTAAATCATACAAGTTTACATATCCATGCATGCATGCACAACACTTCACCATCTTTTAATATATATACCTACACTTATACACTTTTAATATTCAAAATATATTTCCCTCCTCCTCACCCACTATGAACCATCCCCCTTCCCATAAAATAATCTAGAAGTTTATTTTCATATTATGCTTATTTACTTTTATCCCTCTTACCCAACTTTTGTTACTTTCACCCTTATTACCCAACTTTTGCTACTTTCACCCCTATTACCCATATTCCTTTTGCCACGTCCTTTAACCACATGGATCAAACATTGCTAGCTAGTTAAAACAACTCATACTCCCTTAATACTTTTACTATATAAAGAAGGATCCTAACACTTCATTTCTCACACTTTTAAACACACAACACACTCTCTCATTCTTAAGATTTTTGGCAGATTTTCGACAGATTTTTGGGCAAGAACAAAGGGTTTTCAAAGTTAGTTAGGTATTTTACAAGAATATCTAGGTGTTGGTTAAGGAAGCTAAGGATTTGAGTTGATAAATTAGGGTTTCTAAATTGTTTTGGGTAAATCTTGCATACTTAAGCATCCATCTTTATCCATCTTTGTAAGTATTATTATTTTCATATTTACATACATTTTACATTTTACATACTTCATATATGATTTATAACTCCTTAGTATGCAAGTATAAGAGAAATATGATAAAAAGCTTATCTTACAAACCCTAAACTAGAGCAGATTTTTGTATTGACTTGTGAGCTTGTAACGACATAGTGTGTTAGTTACATTTCTGGAGGTGCCCAAAAGGATTCGGGTTTGTTTTCATTTTTTGAATGATTTTTACAAGATTAGTGCGCAAATCTTAATTCTGGACTTTGAACGTAATTATGAGCACTTTAAGAGTACTTTGGAATATTGAGCCTTTAATGGTAAGAGTTTTATATTTTATAACTATTTTCGTCTTTTTGTTGACTTCTTAAAATAATAATATATTATTATTTCGTCCTTTTCGTCGGATTTCAAAAAAGTAAGTTTTTGTGAAATATTTCTAAGTATAGTATTTTTATAAAATTTCGGCATGACCCGTTCGTTTATAAAAGCTTTCCAGGGTTTTAAACCATATTTTCAAATACTTTCCTCAAATCACAAATTTTCGACAAAATACTAAAATCTACGTTTTCGTGACGTTTATCAAAACATGCTTTTCAAACGACTATTTTAACGATTCTAAGAAAACTAACGTTCGTACCACTAATCAAAGCCTAAAATTTCATATAGTAAACCAAAACAAACACTAACCGCCCGATGCCCAAAACCCTTTTTATAAAACTCTTAGGCCTAGGTCAACAACGGCCCTTAACCCCTCAGTCAAACAAAAATAACACAAAGAAAAGACCGAAGGTTACTGTTTTAACCTTTGTCCTAACTATTCCTCGTAACAATAAAAAAAAGGGTAAAACCACTCTTACCCCGCAATTGACGTGGCACAAAGAACTTAAGTAACCCCAAGTAACACATCAGCAATCAAAAACGTCACATCTCGGCTATGATTGGCCAATTGGGACAACAAGGCATGACGCGGGTTTCAAACTAACACAACCAAAAAGGGAAAATTGCACTGAAATCAATGGAAAAGAAGCACACCACTCCAAAGAAGTGGGATTGCCAGCGTGGCAATCCGTGTGCTTAACTTTCATCCAAGTGCCAATAATTAAGATCCAATCATTAGAAGTATTCAAGGGCTGAGATCAAGACCAAGGGAAGCATCTTTGAGGACCTAGAAGCATCCATCTCTTCCTATAAATAGAGAGCTCTCCTCTCTCAATCACATCTTTTTTGCTTAAGTAGTTTTTAGTAGCTTTAGAATAATTTTTAGCTTATGCTTATTGTAATGCTTTTAATTTCTGTTTTTCCGTTAAATGTATTTCCTTGCTTATTTACTTATTTTTTCATTATTAATAAAAGTCGAAGTTTCTTATTGTGCATTTGAATTTTCATAAGTTTTACATTCATACAAAATGGCTAAATAAGCTCTACTGTTTCATAAGCTCTTATTGTTCTTAAGCTACATAAAAGTTCTCTTATAATACTTGAAAAACCATCCATGAAATTGGATGGCTGCTGAGTTAGAGCAAGTAGTAATAGTGCTTGAAGTTCAAGGGATAGGTTGGACTAGGTAATAGAATAAGCTTACGGCAATTGAAAAATAATAAAGCCTCCTATTATGAGCATATCCACCATCTGTTTACTGAGTGTAGGTACCATATTCCTTTCCTTTTTCATAACTTTGCTGTCAAGAAAATACCTACTTATCTATTACTATTAGCTTTAAACTCTTATTACATTGCATTAGTTTCTGTTAAAAGTAGCTTAATTGTAATATTTATAAAGATGTTTATGCTTAATATGTTTATCTGTTGGCTTAGATCTTACTTTTATAAAACAGTGGAGAAAATCTAAAAAAATTAGCAGTTACTGTTAGCTTATAGCTTTTGCTTATTTTATAGTATAGACCTGTTCAATAAGTCTGTTTTTACTTTGTCACTATCTGGTATTAAGGTTTGATAGCTTGGAACAAAGATTTATAAGCTGAGAATGAGGTTTTACAGTTTAAAGGGGTGTTTGGCTTATGGCAGTATTAACCTAAGTTAGTACTGTCATAGCCTTTATAGTCTTTTAAATCAATCCTAAACTTCATAATTGAGTTTATAAATCTAAGTTTTAAGGTCCTTGAAGGTTAAATTTGATAGTGATCATGTTTGTGTAATCTGTTAGCATTAGATAAAGTTCAATAGCATTTCTAGCTCAAGTTGTTTCTAAGCTAAATTAGTCTCTTAATTTGCATCAAGTTTTGTTGTTTTTAAGTAATAGAATCAAAACCTTAAGCCTGCACTTGTTTGATTTGAGATTTGGTGGTCAAATGCATCAGTAGTTAAACAAGCCAAATGGTTTTTTTAGCTTAAATTTTCAGAGGGTAAATTTAATTGTTAGGGTTTGAAATTAGGTTTATAAGTGAGAATATAGGTTGGATTTAATTTTATTATTATTTGGGGTTAAAATGTATTTAGGTTATCAGCTTTTAAGTTGCAAAAGAAGCATTTTGTCTTCAAAAAAGAAAATACACTCAGATATGCTGAGTAAATAAGCAATTTACTTAGCTTTTCATTAAATCATTTGATATTTCAAACTATCTGTTATAAAACAATTATAAAAAGCCTTGGAGAGCTAAACTTTTCAGTGGGTTCAAGTCATTTCGCATAAGTACTATTACTTCATGCTAAGAAATTAAGCTCAAAAGTAGCTAGTTAGTCCCCTGTTTGGTTTCCAGTTTGCTTTATAATCTTAAAATTGATTACAGCTTATAGCGCTACTCTTGTTTGCTTAATAGTTTGCCTAATTTTGCTTGTTAGTTAAATATAGGTTGCTTTGTAAGCTTCTTAAGTACCTTGTTTAGCTTATTTCATTTCTATTCTGTAAAAGGTTTTATGAAAAAGGCAAAAAAAAGTATTTATGTTTTCTGTCTATATTAATCCATTTTCTAGCTATTTAGGTGATTATCAAAAATGTAGTTTTGTTACTTTGCCTTATTTACATCTGCTTTAAAACTTTTTGAAAAATTTAGAAATTAAAAAAAATGATATACAAAAATCTAGCCACAGATTACTGAACCGGTGACCTAGCCCTTCACACATACTCATCCCACAATCACACACACTATCCATCCGCGCCCTTGTGTCTTTTTCAAACTAGTTTCCATTTAAACTCCTTTTAAACACATTTTCATTTTACCTTTTTAATATAAGCCGTAGCTTATTCTTAGGATTTTAGGGCTTATTTGGTAAGCTTATTTTTAGTTATAATTTTATCAATATCAGTCATTTGCATATTTACACTGTTGAGTAATTTATCCAAGAATTTTTAGGATTAATTTTTGTACTTTATATCCATTTTCGTTAATTAAAAACTTAAAAAATCATAAAAAATAGAAAAATAATCAAAAAAATAAAAAAAAAATAAAATTTTCTTTTTCTTTATTTTATTATAAAAATAAATTGCTTTCATAAGGCTTAAATTTAGTGTACTTGCTTTTTAGTCATGTTTTCCTTAAATCCCGTTAACATTTTTTAAGCATTTTTCTTGTAATTAATTTTTAAGTGCCTTTATTTTCCCACTAGTAGGAATTAGTTTAAATTTGCATTTATAGGCTTTAAATTGACTTTTCTTTTATTTCCGTTAATATTTTTAGGCTTTAAATTGTTTAAATGCTTAGTTATTTACTTTCTTTTGTTTGCTTAATTTGCTTTTAATTGTAGAAATAGATAATCAAAACAAAATATTTGAAACCATTCAATTCATTGTCCAAATTGAAAAACGAGGTCTCAATTTTATAATTCTTGGGGTATAAACGACCCGGTGAATACTTACCGGTTAAACGTAGGATATTTTCGTGTGAATTTTCCTTTTTTCCTTTTTCCTAAAGGGTAATTATGGAATTCTTATACTTTAATATTATACGTATACTATTTAAAAACGTATCAAGTTTTATCAGAGTCTTTTTCTTATATCTAACACATATAATTATGGGACCGCCATCAGAGTCACGAGAATTTTACTGTGACCACCTGATTTTCTGTGTAGTTGATTATCCTCTCCACTAGACACAGCTATACTTTCCTTACAGCATTTTTGCAAAAACCACTTTTTGGAAGCTAGTTATCTTAAATCCTCCAAGCTTGGCCTCTTCAATCCTATGCTTCCTAATTAAATAAGCCATCCTTTCCACTCTTCTTATCAGCTTCATCTTCTTCAACCATCCTAACCATGGATTTAACACTCAAGCTTCTTCCTCTAACCCTTCCAAGAAAATCAAACTAACCATAATCCCACCTAGACGACTATTTGTTAACATTTTTAGTAATGAAGATGTCGTCACCACACCTTCTCCCATAACAACATCCTCTTCTCCTTCTCCTCCAAATGCACCATCAAAAACTTCATCCACCAAAGATACATCATCTACCTTTGGCACTACCTCTTTCTCATTTAAATTAAAACCTCAATCTTCACCTCCTACTTCTAATGACACACCCTCTCATCAACCATCCAAATCATTTTCTTAAAAATGTCCTGAGATCACCTCCCAAGACCCTCACATCCACTTTCACTCCAAAGTCATCCCTCCTTAGACATCACTCTTTCCTTGTCACCAATCACCCCTCTTGATCACATTCTTGATACCCTATCACCACCCTCACCACAACCACAACCTCAACCACCTCTCATGGGTCACCTTATTTACTTCAACTATCATGACTATCATGGGTTAAGTTGTCTTTTTTGTTTTCACAACTGCAATCTTATCTTTTCTCTTAGGGATGAGATTAACCTAATGTTTGCTCACGTTGAGTATCTTCTTACTTTCAACATAACTTCACTTTCTCCACCTCACCCTTAAAAACTAGGTCATATCACCTCATAATTGGTCACCCTAACCTTTTTGCTCAAAGTCATTTTCTATGAATCAAGGATCATCTAGGATTTATGTCATGTTAACTCTATCTACCTTATGTAGTATGTTTAGATTGTGGTGTAATTTATGAATGAATGTCTCTTTGTTAGACTTAGTTCTATTTTCCTTCGCGTGTAGAAAGCTTCTTGTATAGTCTTTTCATAAGTGATTAATGAAACAAACTTAAGTGGTATTACTGCACGAATTCTAATATTGCCACTAGTTGGAAATATATTGTCTTGCACTTGTACCTCTAACTTTGTTTTGTAGCAAACAATTTTCATAAGATCGATCCCTTGGTGCCCCAAATGAGGGGGGGCATACATCAAGGGGGAGTCTTGATATCGTCGCTACTTGCAATTCAAACAACAATTCGACGAACACACCTATTTTAGAACACGACAAAAAAGGGGAGAAATGAAATGAAACTCATTAAATACACTTGAAACACCTACTTTTTTAATACAAAATTAGTTTAAATATTGTATATCCTCAAAAAGGGGAGATTGTTATATACAAATAATGTCAAAAACGTTATTTAATATTTTTTGACCTCACCAAATGTTTTGATAAAACAAAATGTAAAAGCTTTACGATAAAATAAAAACTTATACAATTATAAAACATAAAATTCTATTCAAAGATTAGTGATCACAAAAGTATGTAACACAACAAATCATTAAGCATGAATAGTGATTCCAGAAAATATTATTTTTCTTTAAAACCCTCACATTATTTTATACAAAGTAATTTTCACAAAAATAAATATACAAAATACTTTTTAATTAAAAGAAAAGTTTTATTTAAAACTTAAATTTAAAATTCAAATTTTCCCCTCAAAATGGAAGCTTTCATACCAGATATAACATTCCCCACAAAAAAACAAAACAGGAGCGGAGTCTACAATGCGACCCTAAAAGGCACGGCGAACCCCCCAGATATAACTGGACCGCCCAGCAAGATAGACCGTAGCTTTGCTGGCAATAATACGACCACTATTTCTGGCAAAAAACATACCTCTTTGCACGAATTTTTCCAGTCTTCTTTCTCTCTCTATAAACCTTCTTTCTCTCACTAAATCTCTTGATCACTAACATTGTTTGATCTTGTTTCAAGTGATCTAATCTCTTCTTCTCATCTATCCTCTAATTAAGTACAAGAGAAGAACATTTCGAAATTCCCAAGAAACGAATTGAATATTTATGAACTCTCCTCCTCTTCTTCTAAGTTCCAAATCTCCTATTGAATTATCATAGAGTAATTGATGTTAGTGAATTTCGGGATTGTGTGTAAATCCGATAGTGTAGAATCTTGTTATTTGTATAGTGTTTGCGAGAGAGGTAGATTGGGTTCTAGGCTTAAGATAGGACTCGACATTAAGCTTAGTGTTGAAAAATAACGTAAGTCGACTGTAAACAGTATTTCTCTTGACTGAAGGGAGCTGATGACATCGTGAAATATCACGAGTAGGGTACTCGAGGAGTGGAGTAGGGCAAAGAAGAGCTTCGTAGCCGAACCACTATAAATCTTGGTGTCTTGGTTTGATTACTCCTTCTCCCATATCTTTACATTGTTTTGATTGTTATTTAGTATTAGTATGATATTTTACATTGTTGATTCATATTGTTGATTGGTTGAACATACAACTCGAATCTGGGTATTTTGAAAGCAAATTTTTAAAACGTAAAACGAACCTGTAAACTATTTAACCCCCCTCCCCCCTTTCAAGTTTCCACATCCTTTTTTTGTTTTGTTAAAATCAAAACAAGGGTACTGAAAATGAAAACTTTGGCACCTCTGTATCGAACCCACACAAACATTTGGCCATGTTTTTCTTAGCAGTATATAGCATTCTTTCTCCCTAAATTCCAGCAAACAGCATACCATAATCTACAACCTAAACATACCATAATTTTAAGCTACCATAATCGATCAACAAAATAGCAAAGCGGTAAACCAAGAGCAACAACACATTAACAAACTAAAAGCAGCATCACATTAACAAAAACTAAACGAAACAATATGTCAACTTTAATATAATCAAACTAACAAAATAGCAGTAGAACTACAACATGCAACAACCACATCTAAATTAAATTTACAAATATTGGAAAATTACAACATGCAACAACCGATGCTTAACAATTAACGTTGAACATAAACCCTAACACCTCTGACTGCATTTTGTGTAACTATTATGATACGTCAAGCGAGATCAGATGTCCTAGATTAGGTGTCCTACTCATCCATCCAGACCAAAACTCCTAAAACCATTGAAGTTGTAAACATACAGATATAAAAAACAACCCTGAAAAACAAAAACAAACGCATTAACAGTTACTAGTCAAATTCCGAGCATCTAGAAACCAAAGTTAAAGCAAAATAATACAAGTATTCATTTCCTGCTAAAATAGAACGATTTGAAGTAATTTCCACAAACTTTTGTTTAGAGGACCAAGAGAAGACATCAAACATTTCAAATAAATAAACTTTAACTTTTCTATGCACAATAATCATCGATTAATATATAAAAAATAAAGAACACATGTTTATATAAGAAAACATATTTAAATACATAATGAAAAATACTTTAACAATCTGAAAATCAATGTTTAACCCACTAGAACAAGAAACCTGAACGGATAATAACGCAGACAATTTTTCAAAAACTATCATTCATCTTTTCTCAAAGTAAATTGTCAAAGAAAATGATATTTACCTATATACTAAAAAGCATCATGCTCGGTCATCCCATATTTACCCATACTTTGAGCCATCACCTCATTTTGATCCGGTCATCCCTTTTTTTTATCCAGTCGTCCCTTTTCTTCTGGATAGAAATCGTAGCAAATGCCTCCCCGGCAGCGGCGCCAAAAATTGATTCGTGGAATAGTATATATATATAAAATACTAGGCAAATCCAAACTCTTCACCCTTGACAAAGGGAAAAAGTCAAGACCTACTTAGAAATAAAATATATAAGAGAGAATCAATGATAAAAAGATTCCGGAAGAGATATTCCCGGGTCGTATGTCCCAACGAGGCTGCAATTGAAAGTAATCCTGGTTTGATGAGAAATTGAATGATGGAGAATATATGATATGATGGAAACACTGATATAATTACAACTAAAATTAATTAAATAAAACCTAATTTAATCTACGGGAAACAGATATAGGAAATGGGGATCTTAAAAACTACGGGAAACAAAATTAGTTATAGGGAAATCCTAAAATTAAATCTATACTAAAATACGGGGAACAGAATCAGGTATCGGGAAACCTAAATACTAAAAATTAAGAAAATAAATGCTAAATTAAATTAAAAATTAAAATTAAATTCTAATTAACTTAATTTGAAAAATAAAGAAAACTAGAACTAAAACGGAGGTCGTTTGAATGCTAAACGAAAAGAAACGGTAAAACGCACTCGGTAAAACGGGTCTAAGACTGAATTTTATGAAAAATAAAGCCTACACTAAATTTTATATTTTTCCTAGACACTAAATGACAAAAGAAAATTTTATAAAAAAGAAAAATATTTTTTTATTAATTTTTGGATTTTTTATGAATTTTTAAAGATTAATAACTAATTAAAACTAAGAAAATAGAAAAAGACAAAAAATAAAAGTTATAAAAATTCTGAAAAAATAAAATTAAATAAAGAAAAAGTTAACAATTCTAAAAATATAAAAATGCCCAAAAGTTACTGTTTAAAATTAAAGTAATTAAACTAATTAAAATTTAACCTAATTTAATTATTTAAATTAAATTAAACTAACAGCAGTTAATTATAGGGACTAACAGTGAAAAGGATATAAGGACTAACGGGGAAACAACAAACTAACAAGGGGCATTAACTCTGGCAATCATAGAAATGGAATTTACACAAATGGTCCCTGAGTTGGACCCCGATATTCAAAGAGGGTCCAAAGTGCTTATTTGACAAAAGCTATAAAAGCAAACTTGTAGAAGGGCTTATGGGGAGTAACTTTTGTAAAAGCACCAAGTGCTGAATCTAACTTAATAAGCTAGAAAAGTGAGCTTTTTGGACTGCAGAAGCTTATTAAGCTTATGAGCTTATTTTTCTTGGCTTTTGGGATTTAAGCTGCCAAATAAGCTACAACTATGGGGGACAGTTAATAAGGCTAAGGGGAGTCCTAAATAAGCTAAGGTTTCTAGAATAAGCCCTAAAATAAGCTAGAACAGAAATAAGCTATGTGACTGATTAAAGAAAAGCAGAAAAACCTCTACTTTGCTGCTAAAATAAGCTATGCTAAAGGCATAATTAAGCTACACTATTTTGGGGGCTTAAAGGGCTAGTAATAAGCTACATATAAAAGCTAAAAGATACTAGGGTCTAGTGGATAAATAAGCTGGAAAAAGGGGTTGAGATTGGATGCTCAGCACCAGGGGAGGCAAGGCAGTGGACAAGGGGTCCTTTTTAAGCTTATGCAATAAGCTCTAAAGGGCTTTTTAGCCAAATCCAAGCACAAACAGATTTACAAGGGATATAATTAAACTTATTTCCAAAGTTTGAGTTATTAATGAGGACTTAATCCTGCTGAATTTTGAGGTGGAAGTTCAAGGTTTTCAAGAAAAATGCATATTAAAGACTTGAGTTATATTTGGTCAATTTAAAGGGACAGAACAAGGGGGTTTTGAAAAGAGCTAGTAACACTCAAATAAGCACAAACAAGGTGTGCTTAAGCTGTCTACACAGCTTAAGTGATTTAGCTCACTTTGTGGCTTATAAAACTTTGACAGAAAGCAAAGGATCCTTAAAAACTTATTTTTACACTAAAAATTATAGTTAAAATGGACCTAATGAGCCCACACACTCAGCCAAGATTGGCTGAGTGAACTTGACCCACAACCATACTCCATATGGCCCGTTTAAGGATAGTGCCAAACACCCCTTTAAAGTATGAATTCGGGTTTTTATCCTTTTTTAGTGAAATGAAAGCTGAGATAAAATATAATAAGTGAAGTTTGATCACTTTTAACACTTTTTAAAACAACTTAAACAGATATAATCAACTAACATTAAACTTTAAATTTCGAACATTAAAATAACAAGAAATTCTTAACTTTTATTAAAACTGAATGAATTACAGCATAAGCTTTTCAAATGAACTGGATTACACTAAAATGCTTGATAAAAGACTTTTAAAAGTAAAATTACACTAAAACGTATATAAAAAAGGGTGGTGTTTTTTTTCGGCTTGCTCTTTCTTCTTTTATAGATGTCCAAAATGCATTCTTGGACTTGGGATGAGCTTGTTGTGAGTGTGCAATGTCTCTCCAGCAATCCTAGCCTTCCATTATTCTTGTTACATCATCTCACCATTCATGGGGTTCGGGATTTTGTGTGTTGCCAACCTGGAAAAATTATAGGGGTAATGGGGAGGTGGGAAATGGTTAGAGTGAGCTGGGAAGTGTACTAGGGATAGTGGTATGGCCTAGAAACTGTGGGAAGAGGTGGTAATGTTTATTGGCGGTAAAGGGTATCGAGTACCCTGTTGTTGCAGGTTTAAATGGAAAGAATGGGGAAGAGGCAAGAGTGCCCCCCCATCTTTGGTTCTCTTTTCATTCTACTTAAGCCCTAAAACTAGTTATAAAAGATCTTTGGTTATTGACACAAATGGTCCTTGTCGTTTTATAACAAAAGGGAGTTAAAAGAGTTTTGGGTAATTGCAAAACCAGCCCTTCTGGTTTTTATAGAAAAGAATAAAAAAGGTTTTCAATATTTGCAAAACTGCCCCTTGTGTTTAAAAAGGGTATAAAAATAGCCATTTGGCAGTTTTGGTCCCTGGATTCTTTTTACCATTTTTTAATTATAAAACAACTTTTAAAATTGGCAATTTAGCCCCTAAAGTTTTTAAATAAAAAGAATTTGGCTTTGGTGGGCTTGTGGTTTTGTGATGGCAATTGGGCTTGTGTTAGGGCTATTGGGCTTGTGATTGGGCTAAATGGGCCCAATTGGGTTTGGGTTGGGCCCAATAAGGTAGGTGATGGGTTTTGTGTGTACAATGGCTGAGATTGGCTGTAACTGGGCTAAGATTGGGCCTTCAAAGTCTTCATAGTCTTTGTCAATTCACAACAAATGGCTGCGACTGTATATTGATTGAGGGCCATTTGGTCTTCACAGTCCTTCATAATTAATACTATTGGCTTTCCCCGCCCATCCAGATGGGTTAAGTATGCATCCAATAGTATTTCTTCAGTTCGCCCGGTTTGACTGCTGATTCTTCAGTATTGACTCTGACTTTGGCATTTTTGGACTTTGGCCTTGATTTTGCACAGTCTTTTCCATTCCATGCTCAGTTTTGTCATTTTGGCTCTATTTTCTGTCTTTTTGTTGATATCCACTTCCTGCACAATACAAATGCAAAACAAACATATATTTGGCAGTTTTTGTCTGTTTTTGGTCATTTAAGCTCGTTTTTGAAGGTAAAAGATATGTGTAATTAAGCACATATCAGTCTTCTCCCAACCATCCTACTTCTAATATTGAGGATGCTTTTTCCTCTAACTTTTTGGACTTTATCACAGCTTCCCCGGACTATATCCCAACATCACCTGGAAAAACTTATTCTAGCTCTTCAAATAACTCATTTGGTGTAGTTCTAATAGTTTCACCAACTCTTTCACTTTTTCATGATGACCCCTTTATAAAGGTCATGCATGCATACTATGCTAAAGAATCACCTATTCCACCACCAACTATTGTGCCTCTGGTATGTGTTAAATCACATACTTTTTCTATTATAAAACAAGCCCAAATAACTAAAAAAACGTGTGAAAAATGCAATGCATATGCTTGTTTTTGTGTTTGTGTATGTGCATGTAATGGATATCAAGAAAAGGACAAAAAACAAAGCAAAACGAACAAAACCGAGCATGGGAATGGAAAGAGTACAAGAAATCGAAGCCAAAGGCGAATTTATCTTAAAGACTTAACCAAACCCAATCCAGTTAATCCTTTAACCCTAAAACTATTACAAAATTAGTCCTTGGGGACTAACACCATCAATCCAAACCAATTGCACCGTTAGTCCTTTTTAATAACACCATTATTCCTTATCAAACATAACTACCATTAACCTTAAACTCCCGTTAACCCTATAACCCTTACACTGGCCCAACCCAAAACCATAAGCCCATTCACCAATATCTATTACCCAGGTCAACCCTTATAACTCACCCAAGTCAAATTTACTATGGATCACCTCCTCCCTCCCAAATTACCTTGCGTGTGTACGGTGGTACCATGCTCCTTCTCACACACACCCGCTTATGCTTCTAGAAGATCGTCTAACACGCCTGACACAATACTAGTACACGCTAGCAATCCCCAACATTATGATTTGCTATTGAGGCATGACACTCAATCCAACGGTCAAGATTGGATGATTAGAGGCAGTTATGATTGGATGGCTATGATTAGAGGATAAGGGAGCGTCCTAGAGGCCAGAAGGTTCTTCTCACTCCTATAAAAGGAGGGCATCACACACAGAAATGATCATCTAGTGTAGAATTTAGTTTTAGCTTATTTTCTAGTTTTAATAGCTTATTATAACTTTTTCTTATTGTATTTTCATTTAAAGCCTTGTAACTTTTCAATACCAATAAAATTGCAATTTACTTTTATTCCTGTGTCTAAAATAAAATAACCAAAATCACATTTTAATTTCTTTTACTTGTATTGATATTTTCAGTTCGTGCCTAGTGTGTGTCTAAATGTGACAAATGTAGAGTAACGATTAGCTCGACCAACAATTAAAATCCTAAGAGTTAATCCACACGCCCCTTAGTTTGATTTTGCTCATCCAAACATGTCAAAAGATACATACGAATCATGTATCTTGACCTTTGTTCATGAGATCATTATGCATGTGTTGAAAAACGTTTTTAAGTTGAAAAACGTGAGTGATTTGAAAACAAAATTGGGATTTTGGTTCAAAATCAATTTTTTGACAAACGCACTAATGTATGCAAATCCTATGCCTACGGGAAGGTGATTAGTTATACATTGTATCCTAGTAGTCCTAATTGTACAAAATTAAAAGAAAAATGAAAAATCCCCAATTTTTTATTTTTAGTGTTCATTATGAACCCTACACTTAAATTGAAAGAAAATAGATGAAATGACTTACAATTGATGATCTTTGTGATTTGTGGATGATTATAGGTGTTGATTCGATCTTCAATTTAAGTTTTAATGGTTGATTTTGAATTTTGGGTTGTTTTTAGTTGTGTTCGTCGCTGCAGAGAAGAAAGGGGGTGTTTGTTTTTGTGTTTTTGAGAAAATTTTGACTAAGTGTAAAATATGGTGTCTGCTGTTGGCAGTCCCGTATTTGTCAGGCGGTCCCAAATATATTAGGGGCCACTGAAGATATGTGGGCCGCCCTCAGTGAGGCGTTTTGGACTTAATTTTGATTAAAATTTTACAAAGAGAAGTGATGTTTTAATTTGCATTTCACGAATTAAAAATGCTTAAGGTACTTCGGATGAAGTATTTAAGTTGTTACATACGGAATAGAACACCGACTAGAATTGAGACAGAAGAAGGAGAAGCGGACTAATATGATTTATGAAATGTGTTCCATCATTCCTAAACCAAGACGTAGATAGTTAAACGATTCACGTTTAAGGGGTTTCATAAGAATGTCGACGATGTTGTCGATGGACTGCACTTTTTTGATTGAGATATGTCCTTTCTGGACATTATCACAAAGAAAGTGGTGACGTATTTTGATGTGTTTAGTACGAGAATGTTGCACCGGGTTTTTTCTAGGGTCAATCGCTCCTTTATTATCGCACATGATCGAGACGTCGTCGAGTCAAACGTCATAGTTGATAAGAGCTTGTTTCATCCATAGTGCTTGTTGACATGCCTTTTCGGTGCTTACGTATTTGGCTTTGATAGTGGATATAGCAAGAGCGGTTTGTTTCTTCGAGAACCAAGATGTCAAACAACATCCCACGAACGTACAAATACCGCTAGTGCTCTTTTGATCCACGAACGTACAAATACTACTGTTTCTATGTCGGTCCCCTTAGGATACTATAATCCTAAGTGCGTAGTGCCTTTAATGTATCAGAAGATACGCTTAACCGCTTCAAGGTGAGAGGTTTTAGGAGCCTCTTGGAAGCGGGCATAAAGGCAGACACTAAACATGATATCGGGCCTACTTGCCGTTAGGTATAATAAACTACCTATCATGCCTCGATACTTGGTACTATCTACCAAATCACACTCTTCGTCTTTCGTAAGTTTGGTATCGGAGGACATGGGGGTTTTCATTGGTTTAGATTCTTCTAAGCCAAATTTATTAAGCATTTCTTTAGTATATATTTAGATTGATTAAAGAAAATACCATCTTCCATTTGTTTTATTTGTAGTCCAAGGAAGAAGTTAAGTTCACCCATCATGCTCATCTCGAACTCGTCATGCATAATTTTGGCAAATTCATCACACATATCTTGACAAGTTGAGCCAAATATAATGTTCTTAACATATATTTGAACGATGATGAGGTTTGAACTTTTCTTCTTAGTAAAAATATTGTTATCTACCATTCCCATTTTATATACATGTTTAATAAGAAAAGCTTTTAATCTATCGTACCAAGCTTTGGGTGCTTGTTTAAGACCGTATAAAGCTTTCTTTAGTTTATAAACATGATCCGGTTTTTCAAAGTCAATGAATCCTGGAGGTTGTGCCACGTATACCTCCTCATTGATAAAACTATTCAGGAATGCACTTTTTACATCCATTTGGAATAGTTTAAAATCTAAAGCACAAGCATAAGCTAATAGAATCCTAATTGACTCAAGTCTGGCAACTGGGGCATAAGTTTCATCATAATTGATGCCCTCTTGTTGATTATAGCCTTGAGCAACTAACCTGGCCTTATTTCGAGAAACAATACCGTTCTCGTCTAACTTATTTCTAAACACCCACTTAGTTCCTATGATTGTCATATTCCTAGGTTGTGGAACTAACTCCTAAACGTCGTTAGCAATGAATTGATTTAATTCTTCTTGCATAGCGACTATCCAACTTTCATCTCTTAAGGCTTCATTCACATTCTTAGGTTCTATAGTTGATATAAAACAAAAGAAGTTACTTTGGTTTTAGGCTTGTAATCTAAGGGTTCTTTGGTTATGGTTTCCTATGACATTTTATAATGGATGGTTCCTAGATTCCTTAATATTGACTATTTCGTCAATCTCTAATGATTCATCCTCAATGTCATTTTCTAGGTTTTTCTTTTCGATAACCTTAATTGCTTCTTCTTTATCTAAGTCATCATCCACCAAGGGTGATGTCTTAGAGGGTGGAGGAGTTTCATAGAATGTCACATTGAGTCACTCTTCGATTTTCCTAGTATGTTTGTTAAGGATGATGTATGCTTAACTATTTTGAGAGTAACCTAAAAAGATACCTTCATATGACTTTGGGTCAAACTTTGTAAGGTAGTCTTTAGTGTTTAAAATGAAGCACTTGCTTCCAAACACTCTAAAGTAATCTAGAGTAGGTTTCCTACCTTTTAAGAGTTCGTAAGGTGTTTTTCCTAAGATGGCTCTAATTAGGATTCGGTTGAGAATGTATGTTGAAGTATCTACTGCGTTACACCAAAACTTTTGTGGTAACGATTGCTCATTCAACATAGTCCTACTCATTTCTTGAAGTGTCCTATTTTTCCTTTCAACCACGCCATTTGATTGAGGAGTGCGTGGAGCTGAGAAGTTATGTGTAATTCCATTGGCATTACAAAACTCTCCAAATTGCACCTCATTATCAAATTCCCTACCGTGGTCGGTTCTTATTGACACTATTGTACATCCTAATTGGTTTTGAATTTTCTTACTAAATATTTTGAATTGATCGAAGGCTTCGGTTTTGTCCTTAAGGAATCTAGTCCAAGTATACCTAGAGTAGTCATCTACTATGACTAAGGTGTATCGGTTTCCTCTGTAACTCCGTACGGCGGATGGACCGAAGAGATCCATATGAAGGAGTTCTAAGCATCTAGTCATTGAGACTATATTCTTAGCCTTATGACTAGCGTGAGCTTGCTTTCCAATTTTGCAAGCATCACAGAAGTGTTGATCAAACTTAAGCTTAGGTAAGTTTCTAACTAATTCCTTAGATGCTAACGATTGAATGAGACGCATATTTGCGTGACCTAATCTCCTATGCTACAACGTGGAATTTTCATCAATCATTGCTAGACAAATTTGGTCTTTAAGATTATTTCCTAATTTCATCACATATAAGCCTTTCTTCCTAATACCTCTACCTATGACCTTACCATCCTTAGTGATTTCACTATCATGTTCAGAGAAAGTTACTCTACACTTATTATCACATATTTGTCCTATACTTAACAAGTTAAATCTTAAATTATCTACATGTTCTACATTATCTATTTTGAGAGAGTCATTCAAAATCGTACCTTTCCCAATGATGTTACCGCGAAGATTGCTATTAAAAATAACATTACCTCTGTTGTATGCCTTGTAGCTTGAGAAGAGCTTACGGTTACCCGTCATGTGTTTGGAGCATCTGTTATCCTTTATCCACTCATTGGGTTCCAAGTCGACTCCAAGGCATATCTATTAATATAAGGCAACACCTCAAACATATGGTCCCCAATATCTCATGGGTCCAAAGTTGTTAGTGCTAAACATCCCTTGCATTTGATGCAATTGGTTGTGATGTGGGCATAAAGTACTAATACTACAATTGGCGGTACTAATGACTTAGTTTATATTCTTTAATCTTCAATAGCAGCACTAAGTCCTTCCAGCAGTATAAGCTTATAGAAGCCCTTTAATTCCCAACAATCTTCCCCTAAACTTGTGATTTACCTTCAAATCTCAAGTTTCTTCTAAATTAAATCTTCTAGTCTTCTTCTGCTGATGATCTCCAAACAAAGCATAATCCTAGCTAATGAATTTGAGAACCCTGATAAACATTAAGAAGCACAATATGCCATCCAGGGATCTCATAGTTCACACGAAGTTTCCATCTAAGCAATCTTGTAATGTAAATCCTATGGATAGTGGATACTACTTGTTCAACTAGCATATATATTTACTTACTGCTTAAGCATTAAGGAGTGAACCCCAACAAAATTCATAGAGCTTCATTCTAACACCTATAGACTGTATATGATTTGTTTTGTCCAGCACTTACCATTTTCATCTGATCAAACATGATCTCCTATCTTCCCCAGAGCATTAAATCATTCAACCCTGGTCTTGTGGATGCATACTTTTCATTGAACAGTCTGTATAGCACAATCAAATCATCTTTGTCAAAGTCATTTAACATCTCACTAAAGAACTTATAAGTCTTGTAGTTTCCATTTGTCCTGTGTATTTCATAGAATCCTATATCTCCTTTGCAATAAGATTTCAACTAACTATTATGAGATTTAACAGCCAATTGAATCACATTAAGTTGCTTCGTTCATAGTCAGAAACATAACTTTTACATACTCCATGATGTGATTTTTCTTCTGGATCAATCCTTAGGTCTTACTGCCTTTGATCTTGTCTTCTCTAAGCCTTTGAGGTCCTTCTTTCAATCCTTTCTTTAGCTTTCTCTTTACTTTCTTTCTCAGAATCCATGGGCATAAAAGATTGTGTTTGATCCCATACCTGTTCAAATATGGGTGGAATGTCTTCATATTTCATACCATTGAAGTAGCTCATCTTGTACCCTCTTTGATTCTTCAGATACATAATCATATTCTTCCTCACTTCAGCTACAGAATAAGGTCTGTTTAGTTGTGCATGATATCTTAGAATTGAAGGATCATTCCAATCAATCTCATGTTCTTGTGTAGCTTGTGTAGCTTCAGCTAGAACTTCTTCCCTTGCATCCAGCTTTCTTTGTAGTTCTAAAGCTGCTTCCAAATTCATCCTTTCTTGTTCTTGTTCTGTTATTACCTTTGCTTGTTCTTCCTCAAACATCTTTTTGGCTATTTCCTCATCCATGCTCATCTGAACTTGAACCCTCTTCTTGAGTTTCTTTGGAGGCTCATGTTCTTGCATAATTTCTTTCCCTTTGTCTTTAGCATTTCCACCAACAGTACTGTTTAATTCACAGCAGTACTAACTTCACCACTACCAGTACCAACATTTCTTCTTCTTCTTGTGTAAGTTTGAGTAAGACCAACACTCCTTCCTTGTTTAGCATCCTCTTCAAGGACCTTAGCAGCACTTAGAACTCTCAAGTGATCTTCAGATTGATCACTTTGACTTCTAAATTTTGTAGGAGTAACTAAGGTAATATCTGTGTCTGCATCAATTTCTTCTATTATCCTCCTCTGATTGGAAAAATCCTCTGCAGCACCTTCATCTTCTGACAGAACAATTTTGGTCTTTCTCCTAGAGATGGTAGTCTGGACTTGCTTCTCCAACTTCTTCACTTTGAGGATTAGCTTTGTAAGAGCAGTAATTTTAAGTTACCTTGACCTGCTTTAGTTCAGAACTCCAAAACTAGGCAACGCTTTCTTTGATAAAGGAGTACAACAAAAAACCGTCAATTCATTTAGTGAGAGACTACCCTCATCACGTCCAAGTGAGTGAACACTGTGGAGAGGTGATTCATGGGGCATTTGAGTAGGTTCCTCTGTATGATGAGTGGTATCTATTAAGTGTTGGTAAAGAGTATGAAGCGGAGGATTTATTGTGAGACAAATGGATGTGAAGTCACAGTTATTCAACTGATGGTAGATGTAGTTGATGAGTAAGATTAAGGATTAACCGAAGAGCAATCATATGTGTCAACGCACGTAGAGGTGTTACTACCCTGAGAAATAATCCCTTGGAGACCCTTTTTATGTTGTTGAATAATTGTGTGTAAGGGTAGGAGTGAGGACTAGATAGTCGTTGTGGAGTCAAAAGAAGCCTTTGATGTTTTTTCACAAAGATTTGAATGAACCTTGGATACATCAAAAACTTGTGTTGGCTATCTATATTCTTGACCATGGCTTCAAAGAGAAATTTTAGAAAAGTTGAAAATCCCATTCGTTGCCAGGCATATGATAGTAGTAGCTATGTTGCTAACTAAAAAAGATCCCTACAGTCTTTTTAGTAGGGCTTAAACAGTGGTGAGTATGTGTGAATGAGCGGACTTCCACTGTAGGAAAAAGCCTTTTGAAAATAAGAACTGTCAGATCAGTTACATTACCCCATTTACAAGTTGCTCAAAGATTTCTGCATTTGGAAGAGAGCTAAGTCCTTCAGAATCTTCAAGCTTCAGATGTCTTCTAATGGAGGCCTCAGACACCAATACCTTGACCTTCCTGTCAATAGTTGCAGAAATAGCCTGAACTCCATCTTCCATAGTGCATAAAGCAGCTGTTTCCTAAAATTGTTGAATTAGAGAAGTATAAATGGTTGGGTTTGTAGATGAAGGCATAGTGATGTGACTTGCACATAGGAGATCTATGAATTTGTTCAAACCCTCACTTCCTGCCTACTATACGCAAGTATGAAACCATGTTGTGTTTATCTCAAAAGTCTAAACCACAAGCCATGTTATGAATAAAAAGGTGATTAAAGTGCTGGGATATGATCGTGGATGAAAGAATATGGTGTATCTTGGGTAAAGTGAATTATAGATAAAAGAAAGTTAGTATTTTTGTAATTGTACCGACTGAAAGGATATTACTTATCTTGAAGAATATCCGATGACCGTTAAATATTGAAAGATCTAGAAATTGCTTCACTGAAGTCAAACCCTATAAGCTAGATTGTTGCGGAAATATCTCAACGGCACTTTTAGAGTAGGAAATTTTGTTATGCCTCAAACAGTACTAACTGTCATCTAGCAGTACTAATTTAGCCTAACAGTACTTAACTTTAAGCCCATCAGTACTAACATATGGCCAGTAGTACCAAGTAATGCCCAGCAGTACTAAGGAATGCCTAGCAATACTAACTTTAAGACACCAGTACTAGCTCTAATGTCATTGATTCGTGGCATTAGTACACACTTATATAGCAACCCTAATACAGATCCTGACCGAATGCCCTTGACCACCAAGGCAAAGGTCAAATATCCACCAAAAGGGAAGATACACAAGTAAAATCAATAATAAAAAGATTCCGGACAGAGATATTCCCCCGGGTCGATAAGTCCCAACAGAGCTTGCAATTGAAAAATTATCCTGGTTTGAAGAGAAATTGACTGATAGAGAATATATGATATGAAAAACACTGATAAAATTACAACTACAATTAGAATTAAAAAAATCAAATCTAATCTACGGAAACAAAAATATGAAATAGTGATCCTGTAAAAACTACGGGAAACAAAAAATTATGTGTATAAGGGAAATCCCAAGAAATTAAATCTAAATAAATAAATACGGGGAACAGAAATAGGTATCGGGAACCCTAAATACTAAAAATTTAGAAAATAAATGCTAAATTAAATTAAAAATCAAAATTAAATTCTAATTAACTTAACTTGAAAAATAAAGAAAACTAGAACTAAAACGGAGGTCGTTTGAATGCTAAACGAAAAGAAACGGTAAAACGCACCCGGTAAAACGGGTCTAAAACTGAAATTTAAGAAAAATTAAGCCTACACTAAATTTTATATTTTTCCTAGACACTAAATGACAAAAGAAAATTTTGTAAAAAAGAAATATATTTTTTTATTAATTTTTGGATTTTTTATGAATTTTTAAAGATTAAAAACTAATTAAAACTAAGAAAATAGAAAAAGACAAAAAATAAAATTAAATAAAGAAAAAGTTAACAATTCTAAAAATATAAAAATGCCCAAATTTTACTGATTAAATTAAAAGTAATTAAACTAATTAGATTTTAACCTAAATTAATTAAATAAATAACTAAAAGAGTAACAGCTGTTAAACTAGAGGACTAACAGAGTAAAGCAACAAGGACTAACGAAGTAACAGTCTACTAACTAAAGGTACTAACTAAGTTAACTAGAAAATCGAAAATTACACAAATGGTCCCTGAGTTGGACCCCGATTACAAGAAGGGTCCAAAGTGCTTATTAGCAAAAAGCTAAAGAAGCAAAGTTGTAAAGGGGACTTAGGAGAACATTTTTCATAAAAGGAGTATAAGCTGTAGTGGACTAAATAAGCTAAAAATGTGAGCTTTTGGGCTGACAGAATGTAAATAAGCTTAAAAGCTTATTTGCTTTTTTCTTTGAGCTTAAGCTAACAAAATAAGCTATACTAAGAAGCTAACTAAGAGATTTAAGCTGCTAAACCTAAAAGGCCTACCTATAAGCTATGTTAAAAAGCCAAAAGATCCTATAGCTTAAGGTTAAATAAGCTAGAAAATCAGGCCTACTTATGGTGCTCAGCACCAGGGGAGGTCAACAGTTTGCTTAAAGGGGCTTTTTTAGCTTAACACAATAAGCTCTCAAGAGCTTATTTCCCAAGACCAACCCAAGACAGATTTAAAAGAGTTGTAAATGAACTTAATTTCAAAATTTAAGCTATTATGATGAGCTAAAACATGCTGGTTATTGGGCTTAAAGATGGGGATTCTCAAAAAAAATGCAAAGCCAAAATCTTGACTTATTTTGTCAAAGCAAAAGGGACAGAACAAGGCATGCTTTAAAGTGGCTAAAAACATCAACAAAGAGCACACAAATAGGTGCTTAAGCTGCTTAAGCAGCTTGAGCCTTTAAGCTCAATTTTTGCTTATTGAAAATTGACAAAATAACAAAGTAAATCTAAAAACTTATTTTCAAACTGAAATTAGTGATTTAAGTGGCTTGATTAAGCTTGCACACTCAGCCAAAGTTGGCTGAGTGAGCTTGACCCATGCAAAACCCAAAATGACCCATTTTGGGTCTAAACCAAACACCCCCTTATTTATATAAAATCGAATTTTTTAACTGATTTTGATGAAATAAGGCAGAGATAATGGATAACAAGTGGATTTCACTAACTTTTAACATAAATTCAAACAATTCAAACAGAGTTACAAAGGCTTAACTTACACTTAAAATTTTGATAAATGTAGTAACACAAAAACTTTTTAACTTTTATTAAAACTGTAAATAATACAACATAAACTTACAAAACAAACTGAATACACTTAAACTGCTTAAAAGAAAGGCTTAGATTTAAAATTTAGCTAAAAACATAAAAAAATGGTGTGTTTGGGTTCGGCTTGCTCTTCTCCTTTTTATAGCAGCCCTCTTCCTTCTCTTTGTGTTGGGATGAGCTTGTTGTGAGAGTGCAACAATCCCCAAGCAATCCTAGCCCTTGGTTTGTTCTTGTCTTCATCTCACCATTGAAAGGGTTTTCGGGGTTGAGTGATTTTGGCAGGGAAAGGGATATAGGGGTATTGGGGAGGTGGGAATGGGTAGGGATGAGCTGTGGAGTACTTGGGAGGTGGTTTGGGTAGAAAAACCATGGGAAATGGCTGGTTTGAGTTTTGGCGGGTACGGGGGTACTGTTTTTATGGTTAGCAGGGTTTTAAAAGATAAGATTGGAAAAGATGCAACTTTGGCCCCTCTTCTTTCGTCTCTTTTCATTTTATTTTGGCCGGGTTTTTAGTTATAAACATGTTTTAGAAAGTGACACAAATGGTCCCTCCGTTTTATAACAAAAGAAAACAAAGAAGGGTTTTAGGAAATTGCAATTTTGGTCCCTGCTGTTTATTAACTAAAAGATTAAAGGAGGTTTGGTGAATTACATTTTCAGCCCTTGTGTTTTATTTTCTTTCATTTTCATTATAAAACAACTTTCAAACTTGGCATTTTTAGCCCTTTTCTTTATTTTTCATTATTGGAGGTTGGTTTTGATAGCTTGCACCTAGTATACTGCCCCACTTCGGGTTTTCTTTTTGGGGTTGTTGTTTTGAACTTGTGGCTGGGGGGGAAGGGTGGGTGTTGTTTTATCAGTCTTGGGGGGGGGAATCAGCGGCGTAGGTAATGATGTGGGGAGCACGGCGGTTTGAGGCGGTTAGTGTCGGTCTCTTCTACTCTCTTTTTTTTTTTTTTTCTTCTTATCTTCTTTTTCTTTGTTTTCATTTCTATTTTCCTTTTTTTCCTTTTTTGTTATTCTTCTTTTGATATCTTATCTCGCTTCTGTTTTTGTTCTTTTCTTAGTATTTTTTATTTTTCTTTTTTCTCTTTTGTGTTTTGCGGCTTGTAGTTGGGTCCCATGTGGGTTTGGCGTTTCGGGCCCCATCGAAGGTCCTGTTAGCCGCTTATGTTCTATTGGGCTTTTTAAGGCCCCCACACTATAAGGTTACAGGGTTGGTTAATTGCCTCTGACTTTTTCAAGCCCTATAGGTTATGTGAGTGGGTTTTGTGTGTACACAATGGTTGACGATCTGGCTGTAACTGGGCTAGGCATTATGGGCCTTCAGAATGTCTTCACAGTCTTTCCTCAATTTGCATCCAAATGGTGCTCGTTGTATCGCGATATGAGGAGCCACCCTTTTGGTCTCTCCAGTCATCTCATGATACATTATACTATTGGGCTTTCCCCGGCGCCTATCCATTGTAGCATGGTGTTTAAGATTGCATCTATTAGTTGTCTTCAGCTTCCGTGGCTCCTGGTTTTGACCTTGGGGTACAAAGGCGGCGGGAGGGTGGGGGACTATACGGGTGGGAATCCCTACGCTTGCTCTTCTTACAGTATTGAATCCTGACTATTGGTATTTTTACGAATTTGGCCGCTGATTCTATGCACAGTCTTTTCACTTTCCATGCTCCCGTTTTGTCCCATTTTGGCTTGCGGTTGTTATCGTCTATTTTGATGATATTCCACTTACTGCTACAACATTACCAAACTGCCAAAAACAAACATATTTTTTGCACGTTTTTGTCTTGGTTTTTGGTCCATTTTAAAGCTCCGTTTTTAGAGGTTGTAAAACGATATGTGTAATTACCGCACTTATACAATTCTAGCTTACTATTAGTAGTCAAGCTCCCGATCGTTTCGATCTTCGATTTGGCAGTTTTTGTCTGTTTTTGGTCATTTAAGCTCGTTTTTAGAGGTAAAAGATATGTGTAATTACGCACTTATCAATCAGCTTCAATAGTAGTCAAGATCGATTTGACTTGATCTCTCGGGTTCTCTTCAATAGAGCTAGGTAGACTTTCAAATCCTCTTTCCTGTAGTACCTTGCTCATTTACCCGATTTGAATCTCCAATGTTTTAATCGATGCTCCTTGGTTTTGAATGGCAGCATCCGTCGAAGCTCGGATTTCTTTAATAAAATTGGAGTTTTCTTCATGTCTCTTTGATGATTCACTCATAAACTTGCTCAGGGTATCTTCCATAGATTGCCTTCGTTCTTGGTACAAAGGATTTGCATTGTTCCTTTGATAGAATCCTGGAGATGCTGCTCTATATCCCCATCTTGAAAAGGTCCACCAAATTGCGTGTAGTAAGCTTCTTCAAGGGTTTTTCCTTCTTCTTTGAGTGGGCAATCTTTGGTGTAATGAAGTCCTTTACATTGTTCGCATCCAACTTGAGCAGCATAGACTTTTTCATTCACTTTCTTGATCTCTCTCCCAAGATTGTTGAGTTGTGCTTGTATAGCTGCCAATCCGTCAGAAGTTTTAGTACTTCTTGACCTAGATGTTCCATTGTGCCATTTTTGAGAATATTCAGCCATTTCTTGGATGGCTACCTTTGCATCAGCAGCAGTCTTAGATGGTATAGCACCTCTTGAATCAAGAATTTTTCGAGTAGGAATTCTCAATCCATTATAGAACAAGATTACCTCCTGAATCTCTATGAAATAGTGTTGAGGACACTTCATCAAGAGTTCTTTAAATCGCTCCCATGCTTGGTAAAGGTTTTCATCAGGTTCTTGTTGAAAGTTGTTGATTTCCTCCATCTTCTTTGCAGTTCAAGCAGGTGGGCAATATTTGTTCAAATTTTTTGTTTTAAGACCATCCCAAGTTGTAATTGAACCACTTGGTTCGTTTCTTAGCCAACGACTTGCGGCTCCAGTTAAGAACATAGGGAATAATCTAAGCATCACTTGGTCTATAGTAATATTTGGAATGTGGAATAGATCGACGATCTCAAGAACGTTCTCAATGTGTTCGTTCGCATCTTCATGATCCAAACCGCTGAAGGTGTTGGTACGTAGTTCTTTGAGAAATTGGCTTTTTAGTTCAAAGTTATCCTTGTCTTCAATTTAGGCCTAGCAACTCTCGATCCATAGTCGGCTCGGGTCTTTCTCATGTACTGCTCCATAGTTTCCGCAACTTCTTCCTCCGAGTTTTCTTGGTTAAAAAATAAATTGAAATCAGGCGATCTCAATTCGTCAAGACTTAGTGTCTTGAAGTGCTTCCTAGATGATCGAAATTCTCGTTCCGGATCCTTGAAAGGTGTGAATAGTTCGTTTGTTGAACTCCTTGTCATGCACTACCTGAAACAAAGGATAAACAATCAGTACAATAGGCTCTTTAGGATAGAAATTTTTTTAGCACGGAAATTAAATATGAAAACTGAGATTTTGATTCTGTTTTAGATGATCGATACGCCGTATTCAGAGAAGTGAATACGTCGTATTAATCAGTTGAATGAATACGCTGTATTGGATAGAAAGTTGGATACGTCGTATTCGATGGTAGTGGATACGCCGTATCGAGTTATTGACCATAACATTGTATTAGAAAAACAATTAAATTAAACACACAAATATACAAGCAAACAATTAAACTAACAAATGTACAAAAATATACAGAATATACAAGAATATACACTAATCTAATTTACACTACTCCTAAGGGTTAGATTTAATGTTAAAAACCAAAATATAAAATAAAAATCAAGATTAATTTTCACTCCCTAGCAACGACGCCAAAAACTTGATGTGTCGTTGTGTGGTGTATATTTTTATGTTTCAAGTTTTAAATCTATATTTTGCCCACTTAACCAAAAACAACACTTTAACGGGCAGTGTACCCGGTCAGATTCATGGTAAGTAGGGTGTCGAACCTATGCAATCATATGTTAGTTCTAATCCTAATTCTAACAGGTAAAAAGGGGATTTCAGCATGAGAGACTGGCACAGGTTGGTAGGTGACTACAATCAATTCAAGACACTTTAACCCACACAAGCAAATTAACAGAAGATAAAAGAGCGGTCAAGCCTTATAATAGAAAACTGTATTAGCCATCATTAATCCGATTAGAAGGTTGGTTTGTTTATTCAGTGCAATGATTACTTATCTCGAGGTGGCATATCATTCTTAGACTTAGGCGGGACTTCATCCTAAGACCTAGACACATTAATTCTGTCACAATTAAAGTATCCGCATAAAGCATCCTTATTTGCTGATTATAATTCATCTTAGGGATTAAAGCAATGGTGATCTTGTTAAACCCTAGCTCATAGAGACTTTACCCACTTACTGCTTAATGGAAATTTATACTCTAGTAGTCCACTTGTCCAACTATCCAATGGAATCAGAACGTTATTTGTTGAATTATCTAGGTTCACCTGCTAGTCAACTTGTTCAATAAACCAAAGGCAATTTCCGTTAACTAGTTAAGCCAGAAGCGTATCCTTAGCACGGTTTTAGAAGGACAATATTTGTGATCCTATGATTCTAGATGAATAAATTACTATATGGAGATCTATCCCGGTATCTAGATTACTTAGTTTGTATCACTAGATCCAGTTGAATGATAGGTCGCATACAATAGCACGTAAACAAGTATAAATTGATAAACATAAACAAGCATACGATGATAAATTAAGCAATCGAGATATAAACAAAACCAAACATTCAGATCTTCATAATAATGGCTAATACCCGAAGGTATTAGCCTTCAAACATCATAATTAATACAAGAGTAATGGCTTAGCCAAGGTAAACTAACCGAGTTAACGAATGATACCAAAAACTAAACGATTACAAAAGTATAAGAAATTACACGTTGTCTCTTATGGATTGGAATGCGTTGCGAGACCTCTTCTGCTCTTTTTCTCCTTTGAAAATAAACTTTTGTGGTTTAGGTATCGAGAATATGATTTAGCATACTTAAAACTTGTTTTTGAGTTTTGTATTTATAGGGTCTGGAGTCAGTGTCGATACGGCGTATCCAAGGTGTTGGATACGGCGTATTGGAGTTTCTTAGAGTAGGGAACACGTTTGATATCTTCTAGAATATTTACCTTCTATATCTTTAATACAGCATATTGATCTTCTCTGGATACGGCGTATTGGTCTTGTGTCCTTCGTGGTCTTTGGTGAGTGCAGGCATGAATACGCCCTATCTTCCTTGATGGATATGGCATATTGGTTGTCAGAACAATAATCTTTAAAATGTCTTCTTTTAAGCTCCATAATGCGCGACTTTTGTTAATATTCACCAAGTACTCCATAATTACTGCAATTCTCAAATATGAACGATTAAGTAACAAATCTTTGCAATTATTATACAAAATGGGTTAATTACACGGGATAAATGATGCTATAAAATAGACGTTATTTGATGTCATCACTAATCACATGTGATTAGGCTTTGAAATCTGTAAAACTAGGTTTTCAACCCGCGCAACGCTGTGGAGCGCGGTTTTTTCTTATATATGGGCCTAGTAAAAATATGTTGCACAAACATTTAGTTTTCGTGCAATCCGCTGATGTTGCTTGTGGCGCATTCAGATGGCTTCTTGTTGCATTGCATCACCATTGTCGATATCAATCAAAGATGGGGCTGCTGATTTTCGTATCGCTTCATTAGCCGATCAAAGACATATTAGGAAATCATCTAAAAACCAATTAGTCTACAATGTATGATTACAAAATTATATTATGTTAAAAACAAAAACATGGTGTTAAATTTAGACATTTAGGAGGTTTTTCATATCAAAAATTCATGTTGGGAGTTAATCCATTAGTAACAAAAACATAACCTAGATTACCTAGTCGTAAGTTAATGGGTCTAAATTTCCAACAATGCATACAAACAATACTAACATATTGCGCACTAAATTAGAATCTTATAAATATTATGGTTTTTTAACAAAAAAGTAACATTCATTACATAATCCGTATCATTTTATTACCTCTCTTGCCAATCGGACTTTCATTCTGGCAGAATGTGTCAGCTCCAAATATTATTTGCCACTATTAGCTAAAAACTTGTCTCTTGTAAGAAACCTCAGGCGGTTGGTCGAGATCTCTAACTGATGGTGCATTTATCATCATATCATCATCGTCGTTTTCCAAGTCTAAGCCGAGATGTACTGATCCATTTGTGGGCTTCTCAGTAGCGCTTGGTCCTGCCTCTTCCATGTTATCTGATGCTCAAGATTTCAGCAAGTAGTTTATTTCTTCCCCCGAAGCCTAAGCATGTTTGTAAAAATTCCGATGTTATAAGCACATTGGATTGTGTAATACCAGCACATAATTAAAAGTTAGCTTATATAAGCCTAACTAATCTTGAATTAAATAAAGTATAAGGAAACAGGATAAAACTGCAAACTATTTATGTAGTGTAGAAAATCCCTTAAATCGTTTTTATTGAAAGAGTAAAGGTTAAACTAATAAAAAAAATTGAATCATTTTGGACTGGTTAAGTATTCCTAAAAAATATATAAGTAGTTAAAGTATTTGTTTCGGGTCATTACGAACCGTTTAAGCTTTTAATAAGCAATCTCAAACACCCTTAAGTTGTTTGTGTTATAAGGTTATGGAATGAAATGTAGCTCAATCCGGGTATGCTTAATGCATGTTGATACATCAGAATATCAGATAAACAGTTTTAAGGGCGTTTGGGATTGCTTATCTGATCATCTGTGAGTTGCTAAATTGAGTGAGTATAATTTGCTTATTCCAAAAACAAATGAACTGTCAACAGTTTACTAAGTAATCCCAAACATTATATATACTACTGTAGTTAGTGCTGTTATAGAACCAAATGTACCTCAATGCTAACAAATTTCTGATTACATGACTAAAGGTTGTTTTGTAAACGTTAAGAAAGGTCTAATCTACAATGAAAAGTGTTCTTGGTGCATCTTTACAAACTCATTCTATTCTTGGTGTAGGTCGAACCAAATTGTTCTCTGTATTGGATCTCCGGCTGACTCCAATCATATACCTGAGATCGCTATCGCTAGCTCACCAATATTTGTCAATAAGTTTATTAGGTACCGTCACATTCGAAAAATGATCACGTGTCAAAGATATTGGGTTTATTGTGATATCAGATGGGAATAGTTACGAAATCCAAGGGTTTACTACTTGGATGGACTTGGACACTACTTATCTCTGTTGCAATTTTGTGATCAAACCTTGAAGTTGCTTTTCGCCACCACACCTGCTGTCATGCGTAATTTTAAAGGTGTTGATCTATTACTCGGATCTCAGCAACAATCTTATACACTGTCTCTTGAGATATGAATGGCGGTCCTCTCCAAGATGTCTCCATGTCAAAGCCTCAGAAGACTAACAATAATCCTGGCTGTGCACAACCAACGTCTATCTTATCTGAACTTTGGTGCTATCAACTATTTAGCTAGACATGGTCTTGTTCGAGGTATCTTTAAGCTTACATTTTAAAAGGACCATCTGTGTTCTGCTTGTGCAATGGGTAAAAGCAAGAAGAAATCCCACACACCTAAATCTGAAGACACCAACCAAGAGAAACAATATCTTTTTCACATATATCTTTGTGGACCAATGCGCGTCGCAAGTGTTAATGAAAAGAAGTACATCCTTGTCATTGTCGATGATTACTCACGATTCACATGGGTTAAGTTCTTAAGGTCAAAAGATGAAGCTCTAGATTTCAAAATCAAGTTTCTCAAGATGATCAAGAAACGCTTTAAATTATCTTCAGAAGAATCAGAAACAGAAATGGAGACTGAATTTGTTAATCAAACCTTGCATGAATATTATGAGAAGGTTGGCATCTCTCATGAAACATCTGTTGCTCGCTCTCCATAGCAAAATGACATCGTTGAAAGACGAAATCGTACGCTAATTAAGGCTGCCTGTACAATGTTGATTTATGCAAAAGCTCCGTTGTTCTTATGGGCAGAAGTTGTTGCTATCGCATGTTACACCCAAAATCGTTCCATCATACGTCTTCGTCATGGCAAAACACCATATGAGCTTTTACATGACAAACCTCCTGACTTATCATTTTTCTATGTATTTGGTGCACTCTGCTATCCGACAAATGATAGTGAGAACTTGGGTAAGTTACAACCAAAAGCTGATATTGGTATTTTCATTGGCTATGCACCCACAAAGAAAGCATTTCGAATTTACAACCGACGTACCAGACGAATCATTGAAACAATTCATGTAGACTTTGATGAGCTGACTGCAATGGCTTCTGAACACAGCAGTTCAGGACCCGCACTTCATGAAATGACTCCTGCAACAATCAGTTCAGGACTCGTGCCAAACCCTCCTCCTTCAACACCGTTTGTACCACCTTCAAGAACTGATTAGGATATATTGTTTCAACCGCTGTTTGATGAATTACTCACTCCTCCACCAAGTGTTGATCTCCCAGCCCCTGAAGTCATTGCTCCAATTGATGAAGTAGTTGCTCCAGTTCTCGTTGTATCAACCGATTCACCTTCCTCAACAACAGTTGACCAAGATGCACCATCACCAAGTAACTCTCAAACAACACTCGAAACTCAACCTCCCGTCATTCCTAACGATGTTGAAGAAGACAATCATGATATTGAAGTTGCACATATGGGTAATGATTCGTACTTTGGTATCCATCCAGAATTCCTTTTCCTTCTGATCAATCTTCATCAACGGATTCTATTCATACAATTGTGCATCCTGATCACCAAATTTCTGAACATAATAGCAAATGGACTAAGGATCATCCACTTGAAAACATAATCGGTGAACTCGCTAGACCAGTTTCCACAAGGCTACAATTACATGAGCAAGCTCTTTTCTGTTACTACGATGCTTTCCTCACTGCTGTTGAACCCAAGACGTATAAAGATGCTTTGACTCAATCCTGTTGGATCGAAGCAATGCAAGAAGAGCTCATGAGTTTCGAACGCCTAATATATGGTAGCTCGTAAACCCCACCAGACACAAGTATGGTTATTACTTTGAAGTGGATCTACAAAGTGAAGCTAGACGAACTAGGAGGTATTCTAAAGAACAAGGCTCGATTAGTGGCTCGTGGTTACCGTCAAGAAGAGGGAATTGATTTTGAAGAGTCTTTTGCTCCGGTTGCAAGATTAGAGGCTATAAGGATTTTTCTCGCGTTTGCCGCTCACATGAACAATGTCCGTCAACCAAAAGATGTCCAAGACTGCTTTTCTGAATGGTAATATTATGGGAAGAGGTTTTTATGTAAGATCCATCAGTACGGTTTTGTGGATCCCAGATAACCCAAATTCGCGTGTACAACTAAAGAAAGCTTCTTTCTTGGGTTGAAAACAATCTCTACGCTCGTGGTATGACATGTAGTCTTCCGTTCCTGATATCCCAAGACTTCTCCAAATGCTCAGTGGATCTCTACTATGTTCAATATCGTAAGTAAGCACAGAATTACTCTGGTACAAGTATATTCGATGATATTAACTTTTGCTGCATCACACCTGAACATTTGTGACTTAATTGTGCAAAAATCATGTGTTTAAAAATTAAGATGTCAATGATGGGCAAAATCCATTTTTCTTAGGAATAACAGATTTTTCAAAATCCCAGAAGCATCTTTATTAAACCATCAAAATATGCCCATGAATCTAAAAAGAAATACGGTTTTTGACCTCTGTGACCCAGTGGATTACTCCCATGTGGAGAAATCCAAACTAGTAATGAGGATAAAGAAGGGAAAGCAGTTGATTTATCACACTATCGTGGCATGATTGGCACCTTCCTTTATCTCACAGCCAGTAGACCTGACTTACAATTTGCTATATGCATGTGTGCCCTGTATTAGGCTAGGCCTACCGAAAAGCACTTACATGCGGTCAAAAAGATCTTTCGGTATCTAAAAGGAATCGTCAATCAGGGACTATGGTATCCGAAGGATTCTTCAATTGCACTAACAGCATTTGCAGATGCGGATCATGCTGGTTGTCAAGATACACCACACACGCCTTAGCACTCTGGTAGGTATGCAGTTTTCCCTATTGGGAGATAGACTTGTTAGCTGGTCATCAAAAAGGCAGAAAAGCGCTGCGATATCCAGTACAGAAGCTGAATATATTGCTATGTCTGGTTGTTGTGCTCAAATCCTTTGGATGAGATCACAGCTTACCGACTATGGCCTTGGATTCAATAAAATTCTAATGTACTGTGATAACAAAAGCGCTATTGCCTTAAGCTGCAACAATGTTCAACATTCCAGGTCGAAGCATATAGACATCAGATTTCACTTTATCAAGGAGCATGTTGAGAATGGGGTGATTGAACTTTACTTTGTCAATACGGAGTATCAACTGGCGGACATCTTCACAAAGCCAAGCAAAAGAAAGAATGAAATTCTTTATCAAACAAGCTATGAATGCGGAGTTTTACGCCGGAGACTCTCAAACAATTGGCAGATGAAGTTGATGAATAGTGGTGGTACCTATTCAAACATCCTATATCATATGTGTATATATATTAAAACCATAAAAACCAAAAAGATTTTTCATTTTTAAATTTTTTTTTATAAAAACAAAATACAAAAATATAAAATTCATAAAACCAAAGAAAAAATTAAAAAATGAGAAAATATAAAAAGAGGTAATAATGGCATGTCTTCTGAAAATCGATAACATGTACGGTCTTAGAAATGTCATTCAATAATGATACGAGGCTGTAAATGAAGTTCGAGCAGAAGTTCCAAATGTTTTCAAAACATGCCAAATGGCTTACTATTATTTTAGATAGTAACCCGCTTTTCATCCTGAAGAAGACATGTCGTCAAAAAGACAATTATTCCTAACAACGAGAATTTATTCTTAGGCATGGTCTACTTAATGACCATGCAAAGGCTTGTGATTACTTTGCATCACAACCCGTGCTTCCTATGTTTCCAAAAGTGTACGTGTCAGTGCGCTTATGTGTTAAAATAAGAGAAATCTTATTTTTATTAATATAAAGTTGTCTTCACAATGAATTAGTGTTTTCAGCAATCACAAAAAGATTTTAAAAGACAATTCGACCACTCAAACAATGACAACAGCTCTTTAAATAGAAAACGGGTCATTATTTTAGGGAAAGAAAGCGTCATCAAATAATCTTTTAAATCGGTCTTTCAAAATATGTCACGGAATAAATGGATAAAGTTTTTGATAATGACGAATAACAATTTCAAGGGGAGTTAATAGAGTTTAACTACACGAGCTTTAGATCTCATTTGTTTCAAACTTTGGGGACTTATTTGAGATATGAGACCTAGTGAGTATAGGCTTTAAACGACATTCAATCACTAATTGCCAACCCCTCATAGTTTGTAACAGACTAGATGTTAAGAAATAATCCACAGTTTTAATAGCCTTGAAATTTGATTCTCACGGGATAGATCTAAGCTTAGTTATACCTCAAACACGATCTCAAGTATGTGTGCGTACAAGGTTTTGCTGATTCCGAGGTGTCGAAACCAGCAAGGGGGAAGGAGTAGATGTATACTTGATAAGAGTCCCCCATGGCTTCATTTGAAAGGAGTTTCACATTCTTTGAATTATTTGGCATTCTTGTTTCTTTCGGGTGCACTATTTCAATCACATGGTGGAAGAGACATCTCGTCATTAGTCAATATGCATCATTTAAGTCCCTAGGGAGAAGTGTTGGGAGAATAATTATTTAAAATGTGAGAAGAGCTCTTTCTGATTCAATTAATTGTTTTTAACCAATTATTAATCATAACTAGTTTTTTTAAAAAGGAATAGAAATATTTGATAAAAGATGTACACATAGGTTTGATAAGTATGATGATTCCTTAAGTTAGTCAGTATTCTGCAGAAAGAAATGAGTACATTTGGGACTTAGTTGAATTAGGTGTTATCATTTCGGCTACTTAGAGGGAATAATTGTGACATCTGGGACTTAGTTGACTTTGGTGTTTCAATTTATATCATCATTATCATGTAAGGAGAAATTTGAACATCCGGGATTAAATTGACTTTGGTGTTACAGTTTCTAATTAATTGTGTACTTCAGATATTTGGGCTTTTTACATCAAGACTACTTGAGGCGGCTTGCAAGAAAGTTTTGAATCTACTCAAAGAAGGATTGCTGATTTAGGGGGAAGCTAAGACAACTTCTTATGAGAGATTACGGGGAAGACCTACGGTTGCTACAAAAGGACCATATGATTCATCATATGGTGTCCTCATCATTAAAAGGTCCATCCTCGTACATAATAATTTTGTGAATTTGTATATATGTAGTGTACACTTTATGGTGATAATAAGGAGTGCTCGAGTACAAAATTTTCAAGAATTTCTTAGTAAATTTAAAAAATTTCAAATTATTGTACTCAGCGCTATCTTATATACCCTCAAAAATTGAGGAGGAGCAATAAAATGTTCCTAATAGTTATTGTGTAACATTTTGTCCCCGGGCATTTAATCAATTGATATCCAAAATATCAAAGGATTAACATTTTGGATAAGGGGAGAAAATGTGATTACACTGAACTTAACTTGTATTGAAATGTGATCATATAAAATGGACTCAATGCACTCTACACTTAGCAAGTAACTAACTCTACGATTTTAACGTTGCATCATGTTAAGGGGGAGCTTTTAGTGATGATGAAAAACTCTCAAAGTGTAAATCTTTTGATATTTATATCAAACACTTTGATTGAACTTTTCACTGATTTTGGTTTTGATTGTGATGGAATACCCAAAAGATCGACCATGTACTTACATTTATAGAGTTATAAGGTGGTTAGGCATAGGTATTCAAATCCCATGATCCAGCCAGAACCGGAGGGATCTACCCAGGGATATCCATTAGATAGTGTAGAAGTCCTTAGGTATGATACAAAAGAAGAAAAAAATGAGAATCGGGAATAATGCCGACTGAGATGGAGCTAACACTGGAACAAACCCAACAAGGTGTTAGTTATGAAGTCTCGGTAAGCATTGAAGGGGTTGAAGAATAAAAAAGAAATGTAAGGATAAAGGGTGAAAAGAAAGAAGCCCTTCATACACTTAGGCAGAAACCGGGTCAATACATAATCTGTCGGAAACACTAAGTTGTTTTCTGACATTGAAGACAGTCATGGACCCAGTGACGCTATGCACAACCCTCCCTAGCCACTCAAGGTCTCTCAACAGACTCTTGTTTCATTTCTCACGGAGATTACACGTATTTCTATCAACTTTCTCACTCCGAGTTAGTTGATATTGAAAAGGTGGCAGTCTGCTCCAGCCTCCGATCACTAAAAACAAAGTGCACTATTGAGTCTAGAGCCAAAAGAGATCATCCATAAATCTCATTAGGACACTTGTCAAATTATGCTTGCTAAGTCACACAATGTGAATAACAAGATATATATTAAGAGTCCTACGCATTATCCTTGTGATTTTTCCAGAACATCCGAGTGATATTATTCACAGTGAAGATGGAAATCCTGCTTGAGCCAACATCAAACAAGCTCATGGTAGGTGACTTGTGCGATTCTTATGAATCAAACTTGTGAACAACTGGAAAGCAACAATGGTGCGATTCTTATGAATCAAACTTGTTTCAGGTTATGGATCGACGATTAATGAATTTTTGAATTGCTTTAAACTCTCGATGTGTCACAAAAACCACTTTAGCAAGTGACACGTCGATTGATTTTTCAAATCAGTTTTTCATTTAATCGGTGAGATAGTAACTCACTGGTTCACTCTTATCGTGCCTGACTGCTTTTAGATACGTCTGATAATGAGAACATGTTGAGTATGATGAATCTCATTTATAAGAATGAAAAGTAAAGTATGATGTTAAAAAATAGATTCAATCTTTCTAATCTATAAGAATATACAGAATTTTGATTGGACCTTTGTACTTTGCTTTTATCATGTTCTTACGAAAATGTTTGTAGGTGGAAGGAAGGAATGCAATCTGAAGAGTTTACGCTACAATAGCCTAATCCGAATATACATTATTTCTGTAGTTATCTATCCCGCACTCCTGTAATAGTCTGATCCTAATGTACCTCATTTATAAATCTATAGCAGCCTAATCTAAACACACCCTATTCTTATTTCTGTAGTAGCCTAATCCAAACACCCTAGACCGATAATCGTTCATATATTTAGGATTCGGTTTCAAACCATCAAAGATCCCCTACCTTTTAGGGATGACGAAAGATCCTATATTTTGAATTCCTAGTTTAGATGATAGAAAATTAAACTTTACCTGATCTGGCTCTTGACCCTCTTCAGCTCTATCGTGTGTGTGTGTGTGCAAAGATGCTTTTTTCAATGTCGGCAGGCATAGCTTGTATCGTCTTTCTTTCTCTTCTTTTTGCAAAATAGGCCTGAGACAAAAAACGCTCGTTAGCTATGGCACAACAAATTTTAGTAGACATCACAATAAGCAGCATAAGAAATTTTGTATGCAACTGTCATATACTAAAAAATGTAAAACGGAAAATAAAGGTGAGGATGCTTTGCTATGGAGCGCGGGATTTTACGTTAATTTACGTTTTACAGCGGGGAGTTTGTATACCAAAAATATTTTAAACAAAATTAGGCCAATTCTATAATACAACTCTTTGTTTAAATGTATAATAACAACATTTCAATTTTAAAACACCAATGTGAAATCCAAAAAAAACTCCTCTGATGCAACTATAACCTACAGATTGATCACCTGAGCAAGCGCTTACTTTTCCTTTTCTTTTTTGGGCATATTTCGGTTTGGCAGCGGCAAGCTGCAGGCACCAGTAGCAGGGAAAATTGCAATCACCAAAATAGTTACTCTTTACACTCTACTCTTAGGTGGCATTCAGTTAGCAGTCAGGCGTCACTATAAGAGTGGGTTATCGCATGTCTAAATGCATATATTCATGGTTTATGATTGTAATTTAAAAAGACTCATCATTATTTTAAGTGAAGTCATTTGAGGAACCTGAAAGAAAATTTTTGTGAATCGAGGCTAAGAGCAAGCGAAATTAGTGAATTTTGTTGTTGTAGTAAACCCGACCTCAACTGATTTAGTCCATGCTATAACCATATATGTTTCTTATGGATGTTAAAATACATGGTTTATCAGCTTGATTCATACACTGAAAAGATGCCCACATATAGTGTCCGGGCTTTTTAAACTATGCAATGAGCAGACTTAGATATGCAATTCCAAACACCCCATTTCATAATCTAATTCTTCGCTTGCACATTTTCTATATCTTTAAGATAACTTACATTCGCTACTTAAGACAACGATGTATCCTACCGCATATAACATTTTAATAGCTGCCATTCTAAAATGGATTCTAATCAGCTAATAATCGTTTGAAGAATCCTTTATGTCCTATGTAGTTTAAATATAGTACACACCACAAACTAACTTGAGCAGAAATGAGTTACCAGTAGTTAGCGCAGACGAATATGCAGTAATAGTTTCAACTTGACACGTTTAACTTCGTATAGAAGCTCTTGAGAACACATGCTGCTAGCGGTTCTTCATGTGGCAAACTTATAGACGTGAACAAATTTAAGGAAATTAGATTATGGGGGTGTTTGGATGTGAATCTTTAATCTGATCAACATCGTACTGCTACTTCTAATTACAGTTATCAGTATCACATTGTAAGATCCACATCCAAATACGGCTGCCTCGGGGGGGTAGCAATGATAGTATTGATAAACTGTTTGACCAAGGGAATGATGATGAGCCAGAGCACTCTACCGAAAGAGATGATGATGTTTTTGCAGAGACTATTGCTAAGGATGTTTCAGAGGTTGTTGTTGAAAAAACCAAAAAGTCTAAACGGAAGAGGAAAGCGACCGGGGATGCTAGTGGTTCCACTATTCCTCCTAAGAAACTAAGGGAGGATTACCGTGCCACGACTTCCAATATCGGCGGGAAGTCCCTTGCTACTATTTACAGTTTGATTCTGGACGGTTCTAGTGTTCCGAGCGAAGTTACAAAACCTCGTGTTGTTGCTTCCGTGACCCCTACGCCAGATTACAGGGATGATGGGCCTACAGACTCCGTGTCTGGGCTCAATTTGCGAACTCGTCCTCCCGTCATGAGATATGTTGTATCTTTAGATGATTCTCATCATTCATGTTCACGTTCTGAGGATAATTCTTTTGTCAGATCTCTTGTTGCGGATGTCCCCGTAATAATTGTTGCCGTTACCACTACCATTTCTGCTAATGTTTCTGTTGTTCCGGTTTCCAAGGGTAGAGTTAAGTTCAGAAATCTTGAAAATTTTGGGAATTATGTGTCTGCTGGTGGGGCTAATGCGAATGTCGTTAGTTCCTCAAAGTTGAATGAGCCCGCTACTTCATCGGATTCTTTCTATGCTTCACAAGATCTTGATTCTAAGACTCTGCACCGCATATATGTTCCTAAATGGAAGGTGACAAATGATTCCGTTCTTGACGATCCGTATGTTTTTCATGATTTGACGGACCGCCTTGCCCTGCCTACTCTTTTCTTACAACTGTGTGCCATGAACTATGATCAGTTATATACTGAATTTAATGTTGGGGCAGCACAACAAATGTGTCATAAGGCGGAAGTAAGGATGCGAGCGGAACATACTTTGGAACAGAAAGATAATCTTGAAGACAAGTGTGTTGAACAAGCCGCCCTTCTATCAGAGAAAGACACTGAGATTGCCGATCTGAAATCTTTATTATCTTTGAAAGAAGCTGAAGCCGCAGAGGCTATCCATCTTCGTGGTCAATTATCTATTGTGGAAGCTGCAGATGCCGCTAAGGGCAATGAGTTAAAGGGCTTGAAAGAGAAAAACTTAGTACTTGAGGAAGAGAGAAATGTTCTGTCTGAGAGGGTCACGACTCTTGAGTCCATGACTGCTGCGAAAGAGACTGAGTTGGTATCCCTTTTTTTCAAGTTGCCAAACTTACCTCCGACATGTCCGGCTTTCAGCTGTCGCGTGACGAATTAAGTTCTAAGGTGGCTTCATTAGAATCCGAGAGGGATAGTCTTGCTAATCAGGTATCCGAAAATTTATTTTTATCTTCAATCATACTTTGGTTCCATTTTCATGACTAATACTTGTCTCTCTCTCTCACTCTCTTTTACCTTCCGTAGAGATCTTCGTTGAAGTCTGCATTCAAGCTTTTTAAGGGACGCATGGAGGCCATGCAAGATGAGCAAGAAACGGTTCTGGGTAACCGGGTTGCGGAGTTAGATGCCCAGCTTTAGAGATGGCTTCTCATCTTGAGGAAGAATTTTATCCTCGCTTCTTGACCACCATATCTGGACGGCGTTGGATCCTGACTCATGGGGTTAAACTTGTTCTTCTTAAGTGCTTACAGTCTTCCCAGTATCTTCTCGCTTTAGGGGAGACCATCGGTTGTGCGATTAATAAGGGTATGCAGGACGGCCTAAAAGCAGGGATTGATCATGGGAAAGCTAGAAGAGATCTATCCGTACTCGAAGTCTATGATCCTTCTGCGGAAGCTAAGTATGTTGATGACGTGAATGCTCTCCGCACTATGGATTTGTATTTGCATTATGTGTTAAAGTCCAAAAAAGATGCATGCATGGCTGATCTTATGGACTCCCTCCGTTTGGAGGGACCTTTAGCTGAGATCCCTAGAGCGGCAGAACTGCAACCATCCTTGGAACAGCTCATGCTCCATATCCATAGGGCAGAAGACGACGTAGTCCTTGGGGAGACTTCCTTATCCTTCTCCCTTTAAGTCGTTCATTCGCTCGTTCAAAGGGTTAAGGGGAGATTACGAAGAAACGTTTGTCGCTCACGGATGCTATTATTCCTTTTGCTAAGTCTTTATCTTCAAAGAGTTTAATTGGCAAAGCTAGTACTTCTGCTACTACTGAATCCATTACCAATCTTTCTACAACCTTTGCGTCCTCCGATGTCGTTCCTCCTCTTTCCATATCTGATTATTAAGTCTCGGATGCAGAACCACATAATGAAGACCCTCCTGCCATAACATTTGAGGAAGAAGAGCTAGACATGACTCCAAAGCCAGTTATGGTGGGTTGAGACTACTTTGATGGTGAATGGTTGTTATGTCCTTTTGTGTTTTACCGTTCTTACCGCAGCCATGTGTGGCCTTTTTGTGGCGGTGTTTGTACTTAAACAATTTGTATGTCTGGTCATGTTCGTGACCGCTGGTTAGACAATGATGTCTGTGATGTAACACTTAACAATTTTATATTTTGCTAATATGTTTTGATTGCTATCTTTTAATATCACTTTTATACGTTTGTGATGATAGTCTTAGTAAAATGTTTGTGGGTCATTTTACCAGTACCGGGCTTGCAATACCTCTTATGTACTTGAGCTAATTGTTAGGTTACTCATCCCTTTATTATACAGAATAATGTTTACACGGGATCATGTCCCTTTGCGTGCGCATCTTACCAATTCATGTAACATTCAAATAACTTTGCAAAGTAAAAAGTAAATAAAAATTTAAAGTAAAACTTGTGAAGGTAGCTAAGCTTCACTTTTTCATTCATTAAAACTTAAAGACATTACAATAAGAAAATAAGTTCATGCAGTGCCCCCACCCGCTGCTTATCTTGCGCGGGAGAGGTGCTTACATTTCATGCACATTGCATTTCTTAAGGTTGCAGACGTTCCATGTTTCGCGGCAATGATGTTTCCCGTTGCGGTCTCTGAGCTTTGTAAGATCCTTTGCTAATGCTTCCGTGACTCATATGGTCATCCCACTTTGGTCGGCTTGCCCACCATATTTTTCATAGCTTGCTTCGTTATTCCGGTAGACAAGGTCTCTTGGATTGAAACTTGTGTTACGAACCCTGGCATTATAGTATTTTTCCATCTTGGCTTTGCTTTTTGCTTCCTGGATTGCTGCATGCTCTCTTCTTTCTTCTAAAAGGTCTAAGTTGATTTCCAAAGCCTCATCGTTTTTTATCATGTCAACTTCCGCAGTTCTCAAGGTTGGCATGCCAATCTCTACTGGGATCACCGCTTCCGTTCCATACGTAAGTGAGAATGACGTTTCTCCGTTGCTCGATTTTATCATAGTACGATGTGCCCATAAGACATGTGAAATCTCCTCCATCGAATTTTTGCTTCTTTCGTCCAGCCGTGCCTTGATTCCTTCAATTAAGCTCCTGTTTGCCCTTTTCACCAAGCCATTGGCTTGTGGATGTTTAATGGAATCAAAGCATTGGCGGATACATAGTTTTTCGTACCAAATATTAATGGGTTATCCCCTGAAACTAATACTTTCCGTTGTCAGGTATTATTTCCCCTGGCAGACCGAATCTGCAAACTATGTTGTCCCACACAAACTTCTTAATCTAGGCCCCTGTTATGGTCGCCACAGGTTTTGCATCTATCCACTTGGTGAAGTAATCAATTGCTACTATTAGGAACTTGACATTGCCAGGGCCTTCCGGGAAAGGTCCGACTATGTCAATCCTTATTTGTAAAATGGCCATGGGGATGTGATGGGGGTCAAGTTCTGATGGGGGTTCCTTGGCACAACTGGAAGCTATTGCATTCCCTTATCAATTTCCTAGTGTCTGCATGCATAGTTGGCTAGTAATACCATCTTAGAGCTTTCTCCACCATGGATCTTGGACCGGCATGCATGCTGCATGACCCCTCATGGATTTCTCTCAAAACATAGTTTGCCTGTAGTGTCCCAACACAGCGTAGCCATGGTTCGAGGAAAGACTTTTTGTACAAGATTCCGTTTGTCACGACATATCTACCTGCCTTGCGGCGTATGGCTCTTGCCTTCCTTTTTTCTTCTAGGAGAATTTCTTCCGTAAGGTACTCATAGATTGGAGTCATCCATGTGCGTCCTTCTTCTTCTACTACTACTAGCACTTCCTTTTCATCTATTGATTTTTCTTTGAGTTCTTCTACAAGTACTTGTTTGCTCAGGTAGGCGAAACTTGTGGATGCCATCTTGCTTAGTGCGTCTGCTTTTTTGTTCTCTCCTCTAGGTACTTGTTTGATAGAGAACTCTTTGAAAGTGCTGGTAAAGGGGTTAACCTTCTTCAGTATTTTATCATTCATGGTTCTTTTCTATGTAGGATCCGTTGACTGATTAGCCACTCAAGCCGCAAATTACATTTGCTTGAAGATTTTTTAAAACATATTTGCTCCGCTATCCGGTGGCTGGCTATCTAAGGATTCATATTCTGCTTCGTTGTTGTAGTATAAATTATTCTTTAAACGTCGAACCTAAACCTTGACATATGTAATTCCGTTCCCTTTCGGATTCGTAAGTATTAGGCCGGTTCTCAAGATCCATATCTGCATGATGATCTGTCTGTGAACAATATCTATGGATCCGGAAGTTCTTCTTTGTCCTCCATGGGTGTATCCAAGGGGTCATCTTTCGGACGCTCCACAATGAAATCCGCTAGAATTTATCTCTTGACTGCTGTTATTGGTCTATAGTGGATGTCATGTTCTTCTATAGCTCAAAGCTTCATTTGAGCAGTCTTCCTGTAACCTTCGGATTTGACAGTATCTTCTTTATTGGTTGGTCCGTGATTACAATGATTGTGTGTGCCTGGAAATATCTTTTTAGTCGCTTGCTAGCACTTACCAGAGCTAGTATTAGCTTTTCCATTAGGGAGTAATTTATTTCCGGACCTTGTAATGCACGGCTGACGAAGTAGATGGGCACTTGTTTCCCGTCCCTTTCCATCATTAGGACTGCACTAATAGCTTTCTTTACAACCGCCAGGTAGATGATTAATTCCTCTTTCTCTTTCGGTGAGGTTAACATAGGCAATTCCGCTATTGATTTTTTTATTTGTTTGAATGCCGTTTCCGCTTCCACAGTCTTTTGGAAGTTGCTTTTCTTTGTGCATTTCTTTAGAGTTTTGAAGAATGGCAATGATTTTTCTCCTGATGTAGACATAAATCTGTTGAGGCTTGCCAGCTTCCCATTTAGTCTTTGCACGTCCTTCAAACCCTTTGGAGATGGCAGACTGAGGACCGCTTCTAGCTTATCCGGACATACCTTTAATCCGTCAGTATTCACTTTGTATCTCAAAAACGTGCCTTCTCTCATCCCAAAGGTGCATTTTTTAGGATTTAACTTCATGTCTATCTCACTGAGGGTTTTGAACGTTTCCTCAATGTCTCTAATTACTTCTTGTTCCGTGCGGCTTTTAATGACTAGGTCGTCCACATATACTTTCAAGTTTCGGCTAATTTGTTTTTGGAAGGCTTTATCCACCAAACGTTGATAAGTTGCTCCAGCGTTTTTTAATCCGAACGGCATTTTTGAGTAACAGAGTATTCCTTGGCTTGTGATGAATGCTGTCTTTTCCTCGTCTTCTTTTGCCATTTTTATTTGATGGTATCCTTTGTATGCGTCCAAGAAGCATTTGAAAGGATATTCGCAGAGGGACTCTACCTTCCAATCTATTTCCGGTAGCTGATAGCCATCTTTGGGGCATGCTTTGTTCAAGTCCTTGAAATCCACACACATTCTCCAACTGTCATCATGCTTTTTTACCATCACCGGATTTGATAGCCAACTGTGATAGTGGACTTCTTTCATGATACCAGCGTTCACCAGCTTTCCACCTCTTTATAGATTGCCTTATTTCTCTCAGGTGCTTGCCCCCTTTTCTTTTGTCTAATGGGTAGAAATCCTTCACAAATATTTAGCATGTGCTCTGCTATGTAGCGCGGAACTCCAGTCATATCCACAGGCTTCCAAGCAAATATGTCAAGATTGTGTCTTAGCAGACCGCGCAACTCCGTTCGCCCTTCTTCTGTCAAGGTAGAGCCTATTGCTATAGTTTGTTCCAGATACTCTAGGTGGATTGCTACCTTAATCTTTTCTTATGTGACTTGGTTGATTACAGGTTGTTGTGTTCCTGGTCTTGAGACCATTGTGCACTCTAGTGGGACAATCTTGCTGCTCCGTAATGTGACCATTCCACCTGTCACTGTAAATTATATCATTCCGTGAGCTATGAATGAGATTGCATGGATCCTCCTTACTCCTAGCCTTCCTATGATTCCGTTGTATGGAGATGGTGACCTCACGACCATGAAATTCATCCATGCAAAAGTTGAGTGTTCCTCATCGCCTATCTTTACAAGCAGCGATATTTGCCCTAGCGATCATATTATTTATCCACTAAACCCAACCAGTGGTGTGGCTGCGGGGACCATTTGGCTTTTGACCTCCGGGCAGAATCTATTAAAGCAGTGTCCATACAGGATTTCTGAAGAGGAGCCTCCGTCCACATACATGCGGTAGACGAAATGTCCTCCTATCTCAGCCTCAATAATCATGGGACCCTTCGTCCCATCCTCCTCCCCTAAAGATGGGAATGAGATCACTGACTCCGGATAGAAGGTTTGGGTAATCCTTTACTTGGCTACCTTCTGCCATGGATGTACCATCAGGATTGCCAATGGTTTGTTCTTTTTTGAGGCTTCCCCCTTTTTTGCTGCCTTTGCCTGATCTTTCCCATTGCTTTGTTTTAGCTCCTTGATTAAATGTGACAGCTTTCCTGCTTTGAGCATCTCCTCTATTTGCCTCTTTAGGTGCATGCACTCATCAGTGGTATGCCCTACTTCCTCGTGGAACTCACAAAATTTATTGGCGTTCCTTTTTTCTACCGGGGTTGTCATTGGCGGAGGGGGTTTGAACTTTCCTTTGTCTAAAGCTAAAATTTATTTTGGTGTTTTTGTGAGGAGGGTGAACCTATCCTGCTTTCGCTCGGACCTTTGTTGGTTTCGAAAGCCTCATTTCTTGAAGTTTGCTTATGTCCAGCTTCTTGCTGTTTCCATGACGAAAATGACTTCTTCCGCTCGTGATTAGAAGCCGCCACCTCACATCTGAGGAATGTTGTAGTCACCCTTATCATTTCGTCTACTGACTTTGGGATTTTATCATGTAGACGTTTGATTAATTCGGGGTTGGTGATTCCATGCATAAATCCTGAGATTTTCATGCATTCTGGAGCTCCCTTCACATCCCTGCATAAGAGCTTGTATCTCCGCACAAACTCTTCCGTGGATTCCCTATCTCTTTGCTTGATGTGGTGAATTTCGACCGGATCTTTGATGCATTTCTTCTGCTGGAGGTAATTCTCTAGGAATGCTTTCTTTAAGTCATCGTAACTATCGATGGATTCTGGGGGAAGGTCATCAAACCACACTCTTGCGTTTCTGGTGAGCGTGGAATTGAACATATGACACCATGTTGGCATCGTCGAGTGTTCCGTCTTTACGGCCGCTTGGAAGATTTTTAAATGATCTTATGGGTCTTCGCTTCCGTCATATGTCTTGATGTGACTGGGCATCCGGGTTTTTAGAAAATCAAAGTAACAAATTCGGGGCGTAAAGGGATCTGTCTCCTCACATACCCATGGTTGGGACAAATCATTATCCTCGACACTTGACCTTTGCCTTTTTGACCTTGACTTCCAATGCCCTCCCTCGCTATCTTCACTTTCTGAGAACCCTTTTGTTACCACATGGTGACGCCTCTTGGGGGTTATTTCTGTTCTCTTTGAGCGGGAACTCTGGTAACAGCTTTTAGTATCTCTATGACTGATGTGGTACGACTGATGCCTTGAATCATTCGAGTATGCGGACATACCCTTCTCCTTGTCTCCTAGCCTGTGGAACACACCCTTCTCCAGTCTTTTGAATACCGATTTTCTTTCCGTATTTCTCTTCCTTGGTGATTCGGATTGGCCGCGCCTTCATTCAGGACTTCCAGAAATGTTGCGGACACGTTTAGATCTGAGCCCTTTCCTGAGGTCCCTCCTCCTTCTCGGTGTCCTCGACTCAGAGTGTCGTGAGACCTCCTCGAAGTTAAGGCGAGCTTTCACTGCCTTGAGCTTTTCTTGATGTACCTTCTCTTGTTGCATTTTTTCGGCTATGATTGGCAAAAGCTTATGGTAGTTTTGTCGCAGTACTCTCGCAGGGCTGCGTCGGAGGCAGGCATGCCTGAGTCTTGCGGGACTTGCTCCTTTCCTAGAATATTTCGCACGACGGACGTGGGTTGGCTAGGGGGAGTTTGCTCGTGAGTGCTCATAATGAGTATTTTATAAAACGCGGTTGTATTCGCGGTCCCACGGATGGTGCCAACTTGTTAGTACAAAATGTGTGGCGGGGTATGAGATGGATCTAGGACGCTTACTGGGCCGGACCAATAAGTTGTTGATGGATTGGATTTTGTACTAAACCAAGTAACGCGATGATTTCCTGCACAAATGAGAGTAAACCGTTAGTCTTACCGTGGAGACGGACACGATTAGACTCCGATGTAGAGTAAGAAATCATGTCAGAATTATGTGTGTGTATTGAGAAGAGTTAGGAGAAATCGTACCATTTGATGTGTCAGAGGTCCCTTTTATAGGTGAGTGAAATACTAGATTTTCCTAGTATTTCGCTTATTTCGTTAGTGGCCAGAATGGGACCCTTGTCGGGCAAGGGGCCGCTATAATTGT
>BQNB010000055.1:142167-231004 GCA_026074375.1 Tanacetum coccineum
TGTAACTTAGGCAGATTCAAAGTTCAATATAAAAGTATTTTGATTGTGTTCTTCTTTACATTGTTGATTAAATTCTGCGTAATCAATAGTGTTTAATCATTGTTTCATCATTGTTACTTTAGATTTATCTAAGGCAACAAACCCTTTACAAGCTAAAGGTTAAGATCCATTAAGAAAATGGATCTTACAACGACCAAGGAATTGAGCGAATTAGTTACATGTTACCACATAGATTAGTTAAGTGATTTGAGTGTTTTCATCTTCCTATTTCGTGAGGTGATTGGTTATGTACTTGTAGTAGATCAAATAAATGCTAAACGGAAAAATCCTTAGGGATACATTTTCATAAACTTCTAAAGGATACTTAAGGACAAGTAGGATTCAAGTGGGGGGATATTTGATGACATCAAATAACCTCACTTTTATAGCATCATTTATCCCATGTAAATAACCCATTTTGTATAATTATTGCAAAGAATTGTTACTTAATCGTTTGTATTTGAGAATTGCAGTAATTATGGAGTACTTGGTGAAGATTAGCAAAAAGGCACGCATTATGGAGCTTAAACGAAGAAATATGAAGATTACTGTTCTGACAACCAATACGCCGTATTCATTAAGGAAGATACGGCGTATCTGCCTACACTTCACTGAAGACCGCAATGGAACAAGATCCAATACGCCGTATTCAAGCTATGGAAATAAAATATTCTGGAAGATATCGAACGTGGTCCCTACTCCAAGAAACCCCCAATACACCGTATCGAAGCCTTTCGATACGCAGTATTGACCTTTTTCCAGACCTTATAAATAGAAAACCAAAAACTAGTTTTAAGTGTGCTAAATTATATTTTCGATAACTAAACCATAAAATTCGATTTTCAGAGGAGAAGAAGAGCAGAAGAGGTCTTGCAACATTAATTCCAATTCCATAGGGAAACAACACCATTGTAATTCCTTATTACCCTTGTAATTGTTCAGTTTTTGGTATCATTCGTTAACTCGGTTAGTTTACCTTGGCAAAATTATTATTCTTGTATTGATTATGACGTTCAAAGGCTAATACCTTCGGGCATTAGCCATTATTATGAAGATCTTAATGTTTGGTTTTTTATCTCGATTGCTTAACTGATCGTTGATTGCTTGATTAAGTTTATCAGTTTACATCTTGTTTAGTGCTTTTCGTATGCGTCCTATCATTGCAATGATCTAGGAGATATGGAACCAAGTAATCTAGATGCGGGATGGTCTTCCATATAGTGATTTATACATCTAGACAAGAGGATCACAAATAACGACTATCTTTGCCCTTTGACAGTTGAGCTTAGTTGGACCAAGCAGGTTGACTTTGGAGGAATCAACAAGTACGTTCCAATTTAATTGGTAAAGGATTGAGTTAGTGGAACTACTAGTGTTATGAATTGCTTTTAAGCACGTAAGTGGGTAAAGTAAAGTTCTATGAGTTAGTGTTTAACAAGATCACCATTGCTTTAATCCCTATGATGGATTATAATTAGCAAATAAGGATGCTTTATGCGGATACGTTTAATTGTGACATAATTCTTCGTATCTAGGTCTTAGGAAGAAGTACCGCCTAAGTCTTATGAATGATATGCCGCCTCGAGATAAGTAATCATTGCACTAAATAAACAAACCAACGTTCTGATTGGATTAATAATGGTTAATACAGTTTTCTTATATTTGGCTAGACCGCTCTTTTATCTTCTGTTAATTTGCTTGCGTGTGTTTTAGTGTCTTAAGTTGATTTTAGTCACAACAAAACCTGTTCCAGTTTCTCAGGCTGAAAAACCCCCCTTATCCGTTAGATTTAGGATTAACATAGGTTTAGCATAGGTTTAACATAGATTAGAACTAACTAGTTTAGAAACCAAAGTATTATTAAATGGAAAAAAGACTTGTTTTCTCGCCTCTTAGTGTCGACAACACCCTACTTACCACGAAACTCCCATCTGACCAGGTGCACTGCCCGTTAATGTGTTATTTTGGGTAAAATCGGCAAAATATAAATTTAAAACTTGAAATCATAAAATCACACACCTTACTACAACACATCAGTGTTAAATAAAGACACAAAACAAATAGTCAAATATAATCTAAGGTGGTCATAATCGGCTACTGTCCATCCATAGTCCAAGTGTCCAAGCGCAAAAACCTAATCATATCTCAATAATGGGTAACTTCGGATGTAACAATAAGATCCTGAGGAACATATTAGCCCTTTTCATCAAAATTAACAGATGGCTTATAGTTGCACCATCTTCATCACTTGTTGGTTTTATAACACGTAACTGTAGGATCCCAATTAGCACTTCACTTCATATATCATACACGAATCGAATCAAGAAAGAAGATGAGAGATTTCTAGAGAGAGAGAAACTAGTAAAAGAATAGAGAGAGAATAGAAAGAAAATGTAAAAGTTATATTATGAAATCTCTAACCTTTTTACAAGAGGAAAAGGTTTATATACCCCGTCACATTAAAGGTACGCGCGGGATATTTAACTAGGATTCGGGCTCGGGTTTTGCTTGGGATTAAACCCGACACATATACAATATTAGTGTAACACCCCCAAAATCACAACAACGAATCGGAATACCACTTGGGGTGCTACTTCATAGTTCATACACACAAGTTACAGAAAACGACCTCAAAAGAGACGTTTAATAAAATGTCACATTCGATTTAAATAAATATCAGAGTAAATTTAGGTCCCAATAATTTATAATTTAACAAGATTACATGAGTTCAAACGTGACTCATTTGTATAATTAAAGAATACATTTATCGAATGTGAAGAAAACCAAGTCCTTATAGTTTTGATATCCACGCGTCTCGAATGCTCCCAATGCTCAGCTAGCAAGATAATAACCTGAGAAAATACATGCAAAAACGTCAACAATAATGTTGGTGAATTCATAGGTTTTAGGCCAATAACCGATTGATAAATAATTCAAATGATATTTCCTTAAGAATAAGTAGCGTTACAAACCTCGCAAGAGCATTATTTTCTGAAAATCAAATAGTGATTTCTAATCAAGTATATTAGTAATGTACCACAAGGGTTTGTAGTTTCAACACATCAATACATCAGTGTATTTGCCAAATACCATTATTCCACATTATTCGCCCATGTACATCCCGCTCACCACCCTCACCGACGCCTCTTGACACGGGCTAGATCTTTTCATACTGCTCTCAAAATTTTGCCCCATACAAGGTACAATTGCCCGATACCTACCTCTCAATAACCCCCAAAACGTCTAACAGGGTGTTTATGTTATTTTAACGAATCATACCCTCAGACTGGGTTGTCAACCAATAGTTATATTTTAATTTACTAGCGCTCCCCCCTCTATAGGGCAAATTAACGGTTCAAATTTTGGGACTGTTGGCATATTACTCTGCGAATAATCTCATAATTCGGGACAAGCATACCCCTTTCAGGCACTTGGTGTCCAAGTTTAAAACAAATGTAATGGTTTCAAAACTCACGGTTTTGTAAATAGATAAATCAAATGTTCTCAAAACATTTAGTAAGCAATTTACAAACTTAATAATTCCAATTGAGGTAAACCACCCATTTATCAAATATATATCAAAATCCTGTAATAAAGCAATCCAAAGCTTTTGTGAAAACAATTCTGTAACGCGTAAGTAGTATAAAGAAAAATTTTACTTAGTTAAAACAAGCAGTATTCTCACACCCCGAAATAGTTACGAAACCATTAAAAGAGCAAAGGTGGGGGCTATGATATCACCGCGTATTAGAAGCGACGAGAACAAATCGAGAATGAAATCAAAAACCCACGAGAGAAGACTCCAAGCAATTTAGCCTGGGAAACCTACATCATTAAGTCGCGACAATAATATTATAAAGTTTTCCAAGAATGAGTTATAGTTATTCATAACTAGTTTTAAAAAATGCATGACATGTGCAACACAGAGAGGTCGGCGTCAAAACTAAAGTCTTTTTCTATCCATATGGATGTATAACCTGAGACATACTCCATTATGCATCTACTAAGTCTCGGCCCTTAATCCTTATCGTAACCACAATGATCACCAGTTCCTCTTTTCCAAGCACTAGAGTAAAAGTATATTTTCTGTTTAGGTCAGATTTATAAGAGCATTGCTCTCAAACCATTAAGGCTATGAGTATGAGGATTGAACCTCTGGAAAGCCCTTGGATCCTATTTTCAATAATGTTAAACCAATCATGCCAAATGTTTACCAATTTTTATAAAAGATCAATTTACTAACTGAAACTCAAAACGAAAACTTTCTTCCAGAATTTAGTCATTTTATTTTAATCATATCTATTTATCTATGATAGGTATGAATGTGAGGTTTTCTCCCCTGGAAAACCACATGAGTCTAGTTTTCAAAACCTTTTGCCAATCAACTAAACCATTCACCAATCCACGGGAAATGGATTTTTACTAACTGAAGGTCAAACCAGAAAGTTGGTTGGAATTCTACCTCTTACGGAAAAGTGCATAATTTTTAATATATAATAGCAATGGATGTGAGGCCAAGTGCTAGAGCTTTCCTAAAATGAATGTGAGGCCAAGTGCTGGAGCTTCTATAAGATGTCTAGCATTGACCCAAGCTTTAAAACCTAAACTTTTAGTTCAAAAGTCCAGATTGGATGTATGATCGTAAATTGACCATAACTCCTTCATCCGGAGGAATTGGTTGAGCATCCAACTCACCACATCAAGCCCTAAGTGTCTAATTTCCAAATATCAAATAATAACAGTAGGCACAAGCCAAAATTTTTAGGGATACAAGCACGACAAGCTACTGTCCCAAAAATTAGTCCATAAACACTATCTTTACGCCTATTTTAACTACTTCAAATCCTTAATTTCATCATCCACAACCTCAATCAATAGCCACAATCAATCCAAAATCAAAATAACCCTTCAATCACATGATCAAACCAATATCTAACTAACGTAGGGACATGCATGTCCATCAAAACCTCAAATCCAAACATGCATAATCAAGTAACTAAAAGTCAATTAACAAGAAAATTATAAGGGGCTTACAATGCTATGAAGACAAGAGAATGATCAAGAACACAAAACCCTATATCGGTGTGTGTTAACCGCGGCTCCAACCAAACCAAACAAGCAAACCCTAAACTTTTTATAACCCTAATCTTACGACAATCACCCAATAACCACTTTTAAGTCATCTTGAACCCAATAATTAGATCAAACCTCAACATCTTGAATCTTGAAAAATAATTGATTTTCCTAAACTTGTTGCATGGAGGTTTTTATCAATGAGAAGTGATTAGGATTTATAATAGTGTTGATTTAAGGTTAAAAGAATGGGATTTGGTGGAGATTTGAAGGTGGAATGGTGGTTTTTTTGTGTTGTTTGGCGTCGAACAGGGGAAGAAGAGCAAAGAACAAGACGTTGTAAACTATGTGATGTATATTTGGGTTATGTTTTATTCGGTGTATATAAAAGATATATAAGGGAGTGGTATTTGGGCTTATCAACCTGTTAGTAATAAAAATAGGGATAGTGGGCTTAAAAATTATAAAAGGGGCGTGTTTGTGGTCCTTGGGCCGGCGCTAAACAAGAGGGAGAAGTGGGTTTCGGCCCACTTCTTCCTAACTAACAATACTTAAAATTTTCGGGCCCAAAAACCTTTCCTAGTCCGACACTTTTTCCTACATTGCAAAATTTAGCTCGGTTGCACATGTAAACTTTAAAAAGCAAATTTTCATAAAATAAAATAAAGATATAATTGGCATTCGAGGCCAAAATACAGAGTCGTTGATTTCTCGCTTGCTCAAAGATGGTTAAATTTTTAACGCATAACACTTTTCACTTAAATCCGACGATTTTTACCAAAATCGACAAAATAATAAATGGAAAATTTTCTATAATTTAGAAAATAATTATATAAGTCAAAATAAATAATGACCTTAAATTCGGGTTCTTACAGCATCTACCCCTTTAGGGAGCGACGTCCCGACGCTCAATTCGTCTTAATCGTCGAATGGTTACTTACGAAGCGGTGAGGATATACACAAGTCATCGTCGAGGTTTCCAACAAAGATACTAATATCTTATCAAGCTCACGGCGGTCGATACAAATTCGGATAAATCCTTGTACACATTACGAGTCGAAAGGAGTTCATAGCCCAAAGGATGATTCGCACAATTGAACACACGCCATGTCGGATACACATAAGCCCACTCATTTATAATTTATTACTTACAAAAAGAGGCGTCCCAATCCTTGTAAGTAAGAACTTATAAACTTATGGTTCGGTGGTTTATAATTTCCTTATTCAAATGAAGAAGCGTCCCAATTCATTTCAATAAGACGATTATAAATCATCCTACTTAAGCATGGCCGACACAAAACACAATGTCAAAACAAGACCAAATGCTACATTAAATAAAAGGGAAATGTCTCTTTGACGGCATGATTCTTCAAAATCATAACAAGAAGTAACGAGAATAATAGTAAGACATTACTAATTGAATCTGTTGATTCTAACGAATACATGAAACAATTCTTCCAACCACCCGTCAGATTTAAAAGAATACCAGTAATCAAGCAAACTCCAACAACCGTTGATTCAAAAGGGTGCCGATTATTAAGAGAATCCTAGCAACGTTCACATAATAAATGAAAGCACACTCTGAGGTGACAAGCTAAAGTAGTACTCCCATCAACTAAAAGACTTAAAAACAATAGGTTACCAAGCAACATATGCGATTCAAAAGCATAAGGAGAGTGTTCAAACTCGGCGTTGAACAACAAAATAACTAATGGATTTGACAAAATACACCGAATGCCAATATCATCAAAAGGAAGTAAAGTAAAATTGCGTAAATATTTCTGAGATCACCACATCGCTCATAAAATATTATAGTAAAAGAACTTATTATGACGTACCATAGTACTATACACACATGTAGTAATTAATATCACATAACAATTTTTGCCATTGCCCGACTTAATATACTTATATTCCAAAATCCGTAATAGGTATAAACATGAGGTTTTTGCCTCAAACAAGATGTAAGACACTAATTTACTAAGATTACAAGATAATTTAACTCAAAGTGTTCAGGTCCTAAGTCAAATTATTGTTTTACACTCACAAGCCAGATCTGATTAATTAAAACGTTTTCTGTCCCACCGTTTTTAGCGTAATTCCCACTTGAAAACTTGGTTTGACACCAAACGAAAGCCCATGTTTAAGTTTATCTAAATTATACAGGTTTGATATGGAAAATGGGGCACTTAGTATGAAAAATTCTGGTCATAAATTAGTTTGAAATTCTGGGCACAAATTTTAGTTATTTTAACCATTTTGGTCGTAACCCATTCATCCGGAATGGTTAAGTCTCTACCGAAAGAACAACATGGTCCCCACATGATGTACCCTTAACCCATGTATAAACCCAATAGCCTCCAATTCAAAACATATCTAATTTTAGGTCAAACAATCTGCCTAGTAAATTATGGGTTCACACTAAGTTCGTTTCCACGGTTTTGGTCTTATCTTGACCATCCAGAAGAGTTGGCATTCCATCCAACTCTCCACTAGGACCTAAGGTATTATACTATTTATTTATGTAAAAACACAGTAGGTTTTAAGCCAAAATTTTACCATTATCACACCAATCATCTGCCGGTCACCCATTTGGACTAGTTTTACAAATTTGGGCGTAACTAACTTATTCGGAGGAGTTACGGCTCCATCAAAGCCCCACATACACCTTGTATGTTGACTTACCCAACAAAATACCATGGTTACTGACTTCATGTTAAAATTTTGACATTATACAAATTTTACTCAAAAGTTCCAAATATAAACGTAAGTGACCGAAAATAGTCGACACTTATATACATTACCCTTATATATATAGATAGATGGTGGTGATCCTAAGGATAAGCATAAGATATCAATAAGAAAGTATCCCATGTACGTACGAGTATCCTTATATAATACTAGTATCAACGTTCGAAGGAGAAAATAAGAAACAAGAAGTACGCGATAATCGAAGTGGTCAATATATATATATAACCGACCGATATAAGGCAAATAGTATGACGTCATAAGATAGACGTAGGAGAGCGAAATCATAATCAATGATTATATACTAGTTATTCATGCAATAGCAATAAAAGTGCAAAAGAGAGCATATAAGTTACCTGGGAGCAAGCGCGCGCGGATATCGGACAATGGGGAAGGACTCTTAAAATTTCCGAAAATAGTTGTAGTCCAGGTTTTTATAAAATGACCTAGTTCGCTACAACTTGTGCTCTGGTACCAATCTGTAACACCCCCAAAATCACAACAACGCAGCGGAATACCACTTGGGGTGCTACTTCATAGTTCATACACACAAGTTACAGAAAACGACCTCAAAAGAGACGTTTAATAAAATGTCACATTCGGTTTAAATAAATCAGAGTAAATTTAGGTCCCAACAATTTATAATTTAACAAGATTACATGAGTTCAAACGTGACTCATTTGTATAATTTGTATAATTAAGAAACATTTATCGAATGTGAAGAATAAATCGAGTCTTAAGTTTGATATCCACGCGTCTCGAATGCTCCCAATGCTCAACTAGCAAGATAATAACCTGAGAAAATACATGCAAAAACGTCAACAATAATGTTGGTGAATTCATAGGTTTTAGCAAAAACCGCATTGAAATAATTCAAATGATATTTCCTTAAGAAAAGTAGCGTTACAACCCTTCGAAGCATTATTTCCGAAAATCCAAATCATGATTTCAATAATCAAGTAAAAATTAGTAATGGACCACAAGCTTTTAGTTCAACCAACATCAATGCATCAAGTGCATTTTCCAAATATCATATTCCACATTATCGCCATGAGCCCTTGACACCGACGCCTTGACACGGCATATATCTTTTTATTCTCATTAATTTTGCCCCATACAAGTAACAACTTGCCAGTATACCTCTCAATACAAAACGTCCTAAACAGGGAGTGTTCATGTAATCTAACTGATCCTTACCCTCAGAAGGGGCGTTTTCAACCCAAATTTATTCTATTTATTGTATTAGCGCTCTCCCATCTATATAGGGGCAAATTAAAACGGTTCAATTCGGGGACTTTTGGCAATATTACTCATGCGTAATAATTCTCTTAACGGGGAAAGCATATCTTCAAGCACTTGGTGTCCAATTTTTTAAAACAAGTAATGGTTTCAAAACTCACGGTTTTGTAAATAGATAATCAATGTTCTCAAAACATTTGGTAAAGCAATTAAACTTCAATAATTCCAATGGTAATCCACCATTTATCAAACATATATCAAATTCATGTATTAAACAAGCCAAAGCTTTAGTGAAAACAATTCATGTAACGCTTAAGTAGTAAAAAGAAACATTTTACTTAGTAAAACAAGCATGTATTCTCACCCCAAAAATAGTTACGAAAACCATTAAAAGATCAAAGGTGGGGCTATGAACTCACCTTGATCAATAGCCGGTGATCAAATAATGAAGTCTAGCACGATAATCCAAAAATGCGATCACGACCTATAATTAGAATCGCTCGATTACTATACCGAAAAGTATGTTCGACGATGCGTACATCGTATCAACAAAATCATATATATAGTATATATATATATATATATATTTTCATACATGTGATGAGAAATCCACTTGCGCCTTAGATCCTAAAACCCCACAGTATTAGGTTACGATCGTTCCTTTATTTATATCTTACATGACTTAATCGAAAACTTTCTATTTTAAGAAACTTTTTATTTTTGGAAAGTCACTATATTTAGTAAGTCTCGTTATCAAAATATATTTGTGATAATATTTAGTTATCTCGTCGAACTTTGACATTTAAGTTGATTATTAATTACCAATATCGGGATTATATCGTACGTTTACAAAAGTTACTATTTTAGAACGTACTTCATTTTAATTGTTCATTAAGTCTAAAATTGTTTATACTCGCCATTAATAAATGCGTTTTGCCATTTTTTATCAAACATCGTCAAGTTTTATATTGACCTGGTTGACTTTCAAATGTCTAACGTTTGACCTTTAAATGATTTTGGATATATGTACATATAAGTTACTAAATCTGGACCCGCTCAATTTACCCGTTATTTCACCTTTTCACGCTTCTCGGAAAGAGGATTTTTATGGGAACGATATTTTCGGGACAACTTTTAGTTTTAGCCGAGACCTGAATCTCGACAGAAAATGATCAAAATGCCATTTTTCAATTCTGCTGAAACTTGTATTTTTAATAAAAACGCAGCAGTTTGACCATCGGTTTTGACCCGCTATATCACGTTTTCATGACTTTGACCAAAAAGAGTATTTTATTTGAAAAAGTCATTCGGACAACTTTTGTGTTTCAGCCGGAGCTGAACGGACTCGAAAGTGCCCGAAACGGCCGTTGAAAAATCGGATCAGAATGTAGATAAGCTCAAAATAGCTGATTGCTTTTTCTTAGTTTTCAAATCTTATTTTCGCCGTAACTTCTTCGTTATTAGGAGTTAGAAGCTCTACCTTATATCAAAACGATCGTCTCGGAAAGCTTTATCATATTTTTCAATCAAATTTTGAATTTAAAAATTTTCGAACCTCGGAAATACGTGCTGAAGTATCTGTTCGTTTTTGATACTTTCAAAATGGGCGGGTCGGAAAACTATTTTTGACCCCAAAAAAAATCATTCACATTACATCCAAAATTAGTCTATAAACTTACTCACTTCGCTCAATCAACCACATCTTAACTAATCTAGTTGACGGCAAGTTCATCGGATTTCATCACATATATTTATAATCTATCGAAACGCGAAACACACGAAACAATAGTAACACGAATACTTACAACGCTATATTAAGCAAACTTGGACTCGATTCGTTCCCTTTTTTGCTTTGCCGAAAATCGAACCGAAACCATAAATACCATAACCATAATTTTTAACAATAACTCACTTGTCTACGAGGTTTATTATCATCAATTACTAGTGTTTTTCAACCCATTTCGACCAAACCCGAACCAAATTAAAACTAGAAAAATACCTATTGCATGTGGAATATTTTTGGTGGAAAACGTAGGAAATGACGAGGGGATTCGGAAAATATAAGTTGATCGGGTTGCATGTGATTTTTCCGGCGACGACGGCGGCGGCCGACGACGGCGGAGGCCGACGACGGCGTGGTGATTTCCGAGTGGACCGGAAAAGTTTTACGATTGGGGTGGTGGAGCTTGAGAGAATGTGTGTGGTTCTGTGTTATAAAATGAAGAAATGGAAGTAAATTCCATTTATATAGTTCGTTATTTTGAGCATTTTTTTGGCAAAAAATAGTCCTCCCCTACTTTTATTTTATATTTTGTCACACCATACTTTTATGTAATAAAAACCGACAACGTGACTCGGGCTTACACTTCCGAGACCATTTTTATTTCCATCACTTTTTTTTTTTTTTTTAAAAATTTAATAAAAAAATGTGTAAACTTTTTAAGACGCGAGTTTGGCTCGAACAGGAAACAAAAGACGACACGGTTCGCAAAAATAATAATTTACGATCATAAAAATAATAACGAGACGCGTCGTAAATTTTTACGATGATCAAGGACGGTTACACAGGTCGCAAAGCGGTCATAACGCTGACGCGCGTACGTCAAAAATTAAAAATTATCAAAGTTTTCAAATTATTCGTAATTAAAATACGAAAATATTTATTTTTGACAAATAAAATTTAAAATGTCGATGCTCGTTCACGGAAACTCATAAACTAATATTAACGACGTCGAATACGCTATCGTCGTACGCGTCGCGAAACTCGGGTTGTTACATCGCGCGTTGCGGCGGCGAGTACCCATGTGATTATATTTTTCGATGACATCAAGGTATTTTCGACGAATTGCTTTTCTGTAAGGAAAAGAAAAATGTTCAACGAAAGTTATTAATTGGAAATTAGTTTGTTTTCATGCTTATGCATTTAGTAACATTATAAAAAGCTTATACATAGTTGTTTTATTATCATTATACATTAAATTAATGTAGATACACGGGTTTATAAATATTAAAATGAAAGAACGAGTTACTCTAATATGTAAATGAATACACGAGATTGTATATATACTAATGACTCATGTTATTATTCTTTATGAGTTACTAAGGATATGCGGAAATGTATTTCTTTTTTACTATTTGTGTTCAATAACTGTTGAGGTAAATTTACGTGGGCTTCTTGAGCTTGGTAAAAGAGAGCTCAGCCTTCATGAATATAGATATCAGCTTGGCTTCTTCGGAGCTTACTTCTTCGTATCCTAGCCAAAAATAAGAAAGAATATTGTTAGCTCGCCTCGGGGAGTTATTCCGGGACCAACTCCGGCGTAAGAGTAAGTATGGTGATATCGAAATAGGTGTTGTGTATCGTTCTAGGGAAATGAACTCCCCTCTTTATATTGTTTGGGATTCACTACATGACACAATAGTGGTGCTTTACCTTGGTACGATTGTCGGATGTGTGTCCCTTCAAGGACAGTGGTCCTAAATAAGGAATGTACCTTTGTTAGACCGTCTCCTGATACTGCTGCGCTAGGATGGAGCTAACGACTCCAGACCTGATATGTCCCTCGACATACCAGCTTCTCTGGAGTCCTTCTGGTGACTCCGGACCTGACGTGTCTTTTGACATGTCAGTTTCTCCGGAGCATTTGCCTGGCTCAACCCGTGCTAGATTGGCAAAAGTTTCCAAGTTACGTCTCTTATCTGGACTTCCGAGGGAGACTATATGATGACATCAAATATCATCTATTTTATAGCATCATTTATCCCATGTTATTAACCCATTTTGTATAGTTATTGCAAAGAATTATTACTTAGTCATTTATATTTGAGAATTGTAGTAATTAATGGCAGTACTTGGTGGAATAATTAGAGAAAGGCTGCCCGATTCTGGAGTTAAAAATGGAAGATATTTTGAATTTATATTATGAAGACCAATCGCCGTATTCATCAGGTAAGATACGGCGTATCAGTGCTGCACTTAGAAAATACCACAAAGGAATTGAAGATCAATACGCCGTATCTAGAAGAATTCAATACGTCGTATTGAAGATATAGTATGTGAATATTCTGGAAGATATCAAACGTGGTCCCTACTCCAAGAAACTTCAATACGCCGTATCCAACCTCTTGAATACGCCGTATTGAACCGACTTCCAGACCCTATAAATACAAAACTCAAAAACGAGTTTTAAGTGTGCTAAATCATATTCTCGATACCTAAACCATAAAAGTCGATTTTCAGAGGAGAAAAAGAGCAGAAGAGGTCAAGCAACGTTATCAATTCCATAGGAGACATCATGTAATTCCATATACTTTAGTAATCGTTCAGTTTTTGGTATCATTCGTTAACTCGGTTAGTTTACCTTGGCTAAATAATTGCTTTTGTATTTATTATGACGTTTAAAGGCTAATACCTTCGGGTATTAGCCATTATTATAAAGATCCGAATGTTTGGTATTTGTTTATCTCTATTTCTTGATTTATCATTGAATGCTTGTTTATGTTTATCAATTTATATTCGTTTACGTGCTTAAGTATGCGACCTATCATTCAACTGGGTCTAGTCCTACATATTTAATGCGCTGCAACTTTGGTGTTGTTTGGGCATAGGCTAAGAGTCCGGGATAGCTCTCCATATTGCAATTTATATATCTAGAATCACAGGATCACAAATATTGACATATCTTTGCCTTTTGATTGAGAGCTTAGTTGAGCCATAAGGTGACCTTGGTATCAACGAGTACATTCTAATCAATTGGTAAAGACTCGGACAGTGGACTGCTAGTATATAAAGAGCCGTTAAGCAGTAAGTAGGTAAAGTCTCTATGAGCTAGGGTTTAACAAGATCACCATTGCTTTAATCCCTAAGATAGATTATAATCAGCAAATAAGGATGCTTTATGCAGATGCTTTAATTATGATAGAATTAATGTGTCTAGGTCTTAGGATGATGTAATGCCTAAGTCTTAAGAATGATATACCGCCTCGAGAGAAGAAATCATTGCACTTAATAAACAAACTAACTTTTTAATCGGATTAATAATGGTTAATACAGTTTTCTTATATTTGGCTCGACCTCTCTTTTATCTTTTGTTAATTTGCTTGCGTGGGTTAAAGTGCCTTGAATTGATTGTAGTCCCCAACCAAACCATGCCAGTCTCTCAGGCTAAAAAACCCCTATTTTCCGTTAGATTGGATAGGTCTGACAATTAGGTTAGAATAGAATAGAATTAACATAGATTAGATAACCAAGATATTAATTAAATTGATAGATTTAACCTTGCTTCAAGTGTTCGACACCCTACTTACCACGAAACTACTACCGATCGGGCACACTGCCCGTTAAAGTGTTGTTTTTGGTTTAGTCGGCAAAATATAAATTTAAAACTTGAATCATAAAAATATACACCACACAACGACACATCAAGTTTTTGGCGCCGCTGTCAGGGAGTGAAAATTAATCTTGATTTTTATTTGATATTTTGGTTTTTAACATTAGCATTAGATCTAACCCTTAAGGGTAGTGTTAATTAGATTAGTGTATATTCTTGTATATTCTGTAAATTTTGTATATTTGTCTTTTATTGTTTGCTTATATATATGTATGTTTAATTGCTTGCGTATTTAATTATTTTTCTCAATACACTGTTATGGTCGATAACTGAACACGGCGTATCCACTTCCATCGGATACGCCGTATCTAACTTTATGTCAAATATAGCGTATTCACTCAACAGATTAATACGGCGTATCCACTTCCATTTGATACGGTGTATCGATCATCTGATAAAGTTCTTTTCCATTCTCGAACTTAAAGCCCAAATTTTTTTATATAACTTTCTCCCGATGGTTCTACTGATAATTTTCTGGTTATTTTTCAGTAAGAATGACAAAGGTTATTAAAGGAGAGTTTGAGAAAATTAAGGATGTTATGAGTCGAAGTTGCTTACGCTCGTTGTGATAATCACTTGAAGTTTTCAACAATGATGTCACTGATTTAAGCGGAATGAATGGATGATTTATTCAATATGATTTAAAGTAGCTAATATCCCAAGTGACTCGAAAATAGATATGATTTGGAGCCATAAAGCTGACGATGACATGGGATTATTGATCCGTCTGATGTTTGCAATTTACTGGAGATGGTTAGGATTGAAGTTTTTTAACTACAAGACAATGGATCATTATACTATGAAAGCATTATGGATTTACTGGATTAGAGGAGATGATGAAGTTGAGCTCACTGATGAAGAATCTTCTGATGATAAGGATGAAGTTGCTGAAGTCTTTAGGATCGACACTAATTTATTTAATTTTGAAACACCTATGTGCAAGGCATTCAAAGAATTTAACTATCTTTTGCAAATCGATCAACTTACTTACTTAATAAGGGACATTGAGGGATTCAGGACCTTAGAAGATTACAAGGATGTATGGATCTATGAATTTGGAACAAGGATGTACCATGGGATCGATGAGAAGCCATGGACTAACGCTGGAGTTTGGACCAAACCCACACCAGTTAAACATACTTGCAAACCTTTCAATTATAAAACTGGATGTTCGGAATGTCCAACATGTAAATGGATGGATGATGGATACTGTAATGGAGGAAAATTACCCAGAACTTACATTATTGGAAACCAACTCCATTATCAAGATTACGAGTGGTACGAGACTTTGGAAGATAGTAAACTTAAAGATTAGGCTTTAAGAAACAAAGCTATCATGGAAGGATTTATCAAAGATGATGATGATGAGTCACGTTACAAACAAATGAGACGATGGAACATATATACAAACTATGATGATGCTTATGAGATAAATCACGATGATAATAAGAGAGAAGAATTATGTGAAGTTCATGAGCTGCCAATGTGCAATATAAGGAGATACATGATGATCAAATATTCGTTCAATAATGATGAAAAGTATGTTGCTGTAAAAGAAAATGAATACGACGATCTTACAACCACAAGAAAAGAGGCATGCCGAGCTTACCAAGAAATCTTTCGGATAATGGATAAAGGATGGATGGTGACTAGAGCCGAGTGAAGAGAAGTTGAAGACAAGTCTAACTTAAAGACTTCGCTGTAAACAAAAGTGCTTCCCAGGAGACAACCCGGATTGTTATTTAATTTAATCGAGTCTGTCTTCCCAGACATCGATACGACGTATCCGCTCCATACCATACGGCGTATTGATTGTCTGGACGTTATCAATCTTTACTTTTTAAGCAATTTAAAAACATTATTGTCAGTTCTGGCAATACATCGTATTCATTAACCTGATATGGCGTATCCACCAGACTGACTCGTATTTAGTTTGTTTAGTTTAGTTTAAATTAACCGTAGATGCCAAGATAGGAATGCATGATTTTTCCTATTTTACACAGAACCTCGTAAAAGGAATATCGACGAGTATTGGTGGAGAATTTACAAATCTGGAGATCTTGAAGTGTTGAAGTCTTGAAACCTCAAGACGGTTGTTCAACACACAATCTTGCTCATAAACGCAAATTGTAGAATCTACCGAGCAAATATCAGGGAGTTTCTCATTCTAATTCTTTTAATTCCCGTATTTTTAATATTTTATCTATACAACGAGGACGTTGTATAATTCAAGTGGGGGGATGAAATTAAAATGTTTACTTGTCTTATTTTTCACATTAAAATGCTTAAATTATGCTCAAATTTAATTTTTTTTCAAGCATACTTTTGTGAAAATTACTTGATACATAACCGCAAACAATAACCCTTGTTAGTTATTGTGAGAATTTTAGCCAATCCGTTTCAATTGTTTACCCAAATTTCCATAGAAATATGAGTGTTGACAGGTGGATGTTGTAGATTAGAACCTGATTCGATATCAATCGAAGACCATAGTGATGAGTATTATGGATTTAATTGGAGTAACTTGTTTACATTGGTATATTTTTTAGGATTACACCTAAATCGCCCTTTCATGTTGTTTATTAACTAACTACACCGGTTAGTTAACCTCCAGTTTAAACCCTTTTCCACTCTCATCTTTAGAGTGAAGATCCACTAGAACAACCCGTAGAGCCGATCCTTTAGGAACTACACCAATTATTTGTTTCGTTACACCCTTACACCTTAACCTACCCTGTTAGATTAAGTTTAATTTATAGCTGCTAGTTGCTTAAAGTGTAAAGTTTTGTATTCTTCCGTAGTCTTGTACTCTAACACCACTACAAGCTTCAAATTTGTCAATTTTCTATCTTTGGTGCGGTTAGAAATTTGCACATTGCAAATGGAAATGTATATTAGTAGTCAAAACTCATGTGATTTTACTACCATCACAATTAATGGTGAGTCCGAAGAACGAAGGAACTATCGAAGGAATTATCCGAAATTATTATGATCGTGAAGATGGTGAAACTACACCGAGATTTGAAGCATAGTTGTTAAAAAAATGAAAAAATGAGAAAAATTGCAACACAAAAAGAAAGAAAGTTTGAAGATAATCGTTTCGCAAAGAACATTACCAAAGGAATTACACGAAGGATCAATTATTCGTTGATACAGACAAAAAATTAACGTTGTAATGTATTGTAAAGAAGTGGAAGATATCGCACTTTCCTTGTAGAGTATGTTAAATTTTAGGTGATTGGAAGTTGACGTTACAGGAACGCCAACTTAGGTTGTTCGTTTTTGATTATGACAAGACGGTTGTAAAATAGTCGTGTCTTTGTAATGGTATCGGTCAGGTTTTAGGAATAAAAAAAAAAGTGTTTTATAGCAACTTGTATCTTAGTCTTTCTTCTATCTTGTTTCTGTTTTTATTTGTAACAACAATTTAATTCTCTCTAACCTGATGATTAGCCACTGTTTTACGGATGAGGACTTTTTCATCTGTTCGAGCAGTGCATGTCTATTCGGCGTTTGCTGTGTATATATGTTTTGCTGCCTCGTTGGTTTACGACTTTTGGTTGAAGTTGAAGGTTCATACCCTATATCATTCTTCATCTAACAGTTGTGTAAATTCGTATATGGGGATGTGATCAAAACACATGTTGTTGGGATAAAGCTTCTTAATGCTATTTGAGTTACTGGTGGCTCTTATTGATGTTATGTTGCTGAGTAAAAGTTTGTGCTGCTGGAGAATTTCAATGAAAATTTTCTAAGTGTTTAAGACTGTTGGTGAAGTTATAACTGCCAGTACAAAGTTACTACTGCTAGAGGAAGTTACTACTGCTAGTGGAAGTTAAGACTGCTCAGAGACTTAGAAGAAAAACTGCTAAGTAGTTACTACTGCTAGTACAAAAGTTACTACTGTTAGTACAAAGTTAATGCTGCTGAAGGAGTTAATGCTGCTAGATCCCTCTGAAGAAGTTAAGTTTGGATGAGTTAGTTTGTACTATTATGGATTTGTATGAGATATTTTGGTAAAAGATATGTATAGTTTTTTGTTTAGAAGATTATGTTTTACTTAGGAAAAAGTTTGTAAGCGTTTAGGACTCCTTTGGTGTATAAAGGAGGTTCCTAGGCTTAGAGGTTGAAACTGGTACACAAAATATACAACACACCATACCAAAACAAGTCATTTGTATTATTATCATAGCTTCAAGGTCTTTGTAACCCTAATACTTTAAGAGTATTCATATTATTAATAATATTGGATCTTTTGTTTGTTGAATTATATGTTCATATAATTACTGTTTCATTGATAGTTCTTTTTAATATTAAAGTTTCTACTATAGTTGTGTTAGATTTATCTAATATAACTAATCCTTATACAAGCTTAAGGAATTTGATCTATTAAAGTGGGACCAACAAGTGGTATCAGAGCTTGTTGCTTTTGAGAAACTTTTGCTAGGAAGATTTGTATAGGTGCTGATTCAATGAATTCATATAAACAAATATATTAAACGCAAGTAAACACAAGCACCCATTCACGGATCCATAGAGTCATAGATCAATAAAGTTAAAAACAAGGAAGTAGTACATGTGTAGCGTGCATCGGTAGAATCAAATGGTGACCTTTACTTAACACAAACACTTTCAATGAACAAGTGTCAAAGGTGATCACCTCTTTGAGTTATCCACACTAACACTTCCTTTGTATACCAAAATAGTTGCTAGTCTTAACTCGTAGCTTTGTAAAATACTTTTTGATATGGACAAGATACAAAAGTTGGAGCAAGAAAACAAAAAACACTATATGTATGGGTTTATGAGGCCTTGTTTTTTAGAGAGAAGAGAGGAGGAGAATATCTAAGATTTGGTCATCAAAATTAATAAATATTATGTGATGTTCCCACTAATTTCATTGACCTAATATAGTTGGATTCTCAATCCTGTTTCCTTCTCTATAGGCTCTAACAAAAAAATGAATTCCTTGTATATTCCAACACCCATTTCAGTTCGGCCACCCATATGGGTGTTTATGGGCTTTCCTAAACTTTTCAAGTCTAATAAATATAGTACACTACTTATTTATTAGAAGCCCAATATTGATCTCGGAGTACGTTAGGTGTATTTCTATTCCGTAAATACTTTAATACGAATATATAATATTAGTACCTCAGTGTATCTGTGTGTGACCCATTAGGCCTCACATGTGTTAGCCCATTCATAAATTAGTTATTTTGACATGAGCTTATCTCTATTCTGCTCACTGCGCACGTCATAATAATCAAAATAATTATAACAAGCCAAGGTTAGCGTCTAGCAACACGCCAATGCCCCAGAGACATATGAGGATAGTTTCTTAAACATTCATTGTAAATGGTTTGAGATATCACATCATTCTTTTGTTATAGATACTATGTTGAACATCTGACATGGATCATAAGTCATTCTAATGTTTAACAATTATGTTTCTTGATAAAGACATTGAACTAGATTACCAAATTAATCAAGTGTCATCTTAATTACATTTGAGTGCGGCCACACATACATATGTTCATAACATGTGGATAAACAAATCATATTTTGACTGCACGTGTCCGTTATGTGTTTCATATCCCTCCTGAAAATGGTACTTTATTGCGACTTTCAAACAGTTCATCGTTGAACCCATTATCAAAGATTAGCATTCCACACACACAAAACCTTACTTGCAGCTAAAGTCTGAGGATAAGGACATAACTCTTCTCGCGAGATTCAATATTTGAACGCGATCCATGTAGTGAATACTCGTAGGTTGGGTCAAACCAATGTTCATCCAATAAACAACATATGAGTTTAGCGGTATCATCCATTAACATTCATACCATATAAATATGACCAAAACACTCACATCTGCCTTATTTCAATGATGCTCTCGTATCATTAACTAACAATGGACAATTTAGAATAAATAAATTATTCATGGATTTAAACATGCTAATATAGAACATAGTTGTATAAATGAAGACGATCATACCATGTATATCAATTCATTGCTTAATACAACTGTTTTATCGTTCTCATTATCCAATACTAAAACAGATATTACATGAGACTTACTAGCAGGTAAGTTTAATGTTTCAATAGTTTGATAAACATGTTTGGTTCAAGACATTGACTTTGTAAAAGGTACCAACTAAGTTGTCATATGAGTGACCTTTGAGAATACTTGTTTCAAAACTTCACATGTAGTGAAGTTTGGAATAATACGATGTTTGTCATTTTGTATATATGGTTTTCATGTGCTAATACAATATAATACTAGCATCGCCATATCATTTTACATAGTGTTTGAAAGCAAGCAAAACCACCTATATGGACAGTGTCCTTCTTAACAGCTTTCCAAACTGTAAAGTATTCTTATTCTTTAATGAATAGTGCAACAATGCTTTCAATCAAAGGCATGTATAGTAACAGTATTTCATTTTATGAATGATAATCCTGACTATCGTACTTAGGATTTGAGTATCATCTCATTAAAAATAAGCATTAGTGTTATAAACTCAAAACACTAATTCCTTATTAAAAAATCATAAATGGATGAACATGATTTAGTCATTTGCAGGCATTTTTAGAATGTTCTTTCAATGCAGTCTAATGACTTTCTCTTAGTTACTTGATTGTAGGTTCATCTTGCATTACTATGCAAGGTGCTACAATCAGGGTAATTACATATAATGACCATACATATGTAAAACCTTTTGCTGACAACGTTTCAATACATTGTGTTTAACTCATTAGGTGAGATAGAACTTGAGTCTTGCTCAATGATGTGTCATGTTTTGTTAGACTTATTAATCGCGTATGTTTATCCTAATAAACATTTGTTCTAAGGTTGTATGTTTTATTTCGTATATCTCTCGATAGAAACATTATTCCAAACTAAGGATTAAAATCTAGCTTAGGTGAAATATTATTTCCAATATGTTGACAACATATAAGATATAAGAATGACAAAACATAATGCTCCGACTAGCTTTAAGGTATACTCATGAGTTCTCTTTGTTTCAATCAAAAATCTATATTGTGATTTAAACTTAAGATTCCTAGCTCTAGATGCATGCTCTAACTCACCTTGGATTTTACAGCTTGCACATTTCTTTAGATAAACTTTTGGATTTATAAACCCTTTTGATTAACACCGTTACCTCACAAGATAGATCATTCAAGAAGGAGTTTAGACATCCCATTGCCTATGTTTATATTCAAGGAATCATGAGTTGGTAAATTTAATATCTTTATTCATTTAACGCTTGCAGGTTCACATATAAGAAAAAACTAAAAGATAATCTCACCACTTACAATCACTAAAAAAAAACCCAAAACAACACATCTCATAAAGAGCTTTAATTAATAGTCAAGAGTTGGGTATAAGTAGAACTCTTACCACAAGGCGCGCGTTTAAATGTGTGTACATTTTAGTTTATATTAGTCTTCTTTTAGAAGAACTAATTTAACGTCTTAGTCTTATCGATAGTTGAAAGATCAATGAAATTAAAAAATGAATTTTCTTTCATGGACTGCATCTCAACATACATTATGTCGTTCGCTAGTACATTTTAATGGTATTTTGTGTTAGATGAGAGCTTTTTCCAAAACAAACGCTCCTATTTGATTCTTGTAATAGAGGAGACTTTCTCCTAAAAACGCAGTAAGTTCGAGCCAAATATAAATTGTTCTCGTTGGGAGGTATAATATATTCGGCTGAAGTTATGACTCTAGTTTGCTATAGACACTAACGTGGTCTCAAAAAATTCAAAACTTCAGTTAAGACTTAATGGAGTTTCCCATTCTGAACCCTGATAGTGTCTTAGTTTACCCTTCTTGGTTGGCACCATATGGAGTAAAACGTGGCTTTATCAAATTTTGTTTAACCTTGATAAGACTAGAGGTGTTGGCTAACTTTGTGAGTTAAAGTTATCAAAAATCAAACAATATCAACAGAGTTTGATTTTACACATCAGACATACCATAGCGATGTGGTATTCTATGAGTAATGGGATTATGAGACAGTATCACAATTCCTTAGATAACCTAATACCCTTTGGCTTACATACTTGCCAATTTGTTCAAACATAATGGCATTAACATTAATTTCAAGCCAATTTCATGCTATAAGTAGAGGTTTATAGAAAGTACAAGGACTTTATGTACATGCTAACTAGAAGATATAAACACGTTAATTGCTAACATTACGTTATAAGTCTTTGAACATTTCAATGACTTCATTGTTACATGTGTGGACAAGGACGACAGATAGGGTCAATTGCTTACTTTATAAGTCTTAGAATAGTTCAAAAACTTTATGTTTATGTCTTTACAAGAAGTCATAAGCATATTAAATAAAGTATTATTAAACGCCGACTCTTAGCTTCAACTATTTCAAGTTAATTACATACTTTTTATTGATGTCTTTACAAGAAGACACAATCATATTGGTTAAACCTTTTAGTGAATATGATGAAGTAGGTATTCATTATTTCTTAACACTAGTTTTAAGTAGGGCGGACATACCTCAAGTGTATAAGAAAAAAATCTAGTAGAATATTAGCTTTCTACATGCGGTTAGAAAACCATTAGTCAGATTGTTATTGTTGTACCCCTTGCACAAATAAAGATATCTCCCACTTGTGCATGACAACAACATCAGCATTTATATAAAACAAGAGTGCTCATTATAAGTCAGGTTACGATCTGTGAGGACTAGTGGGTTATGAGTCCACATTGTTGCTTCAGTTGTTTGTTTGAAACCATATGACAATGTACAGATATGTTATGATTTAAGTCAAATACTAAAATCCTGTTGCATTACAAGTATTATAAGAACTTTATTTTGTTTTAATAAGCTTCGTGATAGTTTGTAAGATAACGTTTCAGGCAGCGACATCAGAAAAGCGACAAGTTATCTAATAGAATAATATTCAATGATTCTTATAAAATTATGATGCTTCACTTGTGAAAAGTAATGTATTATTTCAAGGACCAAGCGAAGAAATAAAATTAGTCACTTACAAGTGATAAGATATAGCTCCCATGAATTTAGACAACATTACATGTGCGTCTATATCAGTAGTAAAATGCATTGCTCCCACTGGATAAGACAACATTAAATGTGTGTCTATGCCAATGAAGTGCAAGTAGCAATTTATTTACTTTTCTACTCTTTGGATTACGGCTCATTATTCTCTAATAGTGTGACCTCCACAGACTAAGTAAACTTGTACTTAGTTATCAAAGAAGTGCATCAAGTTCTTCTTATATTATATGATGACTAGCCATCAATGCCATTCTTTAACTTGAAAGTTTTGCATGCAATTCCTCCCTCTACATTACCTTAAAGGTTTCTAGAATCTTAGGAAAAATAACTACTAGAAAACATGCTATTAATTTCCTTTTCTCTTTTGCGATTTATTGAAATTTCCATTTTTAATTATTAAAACTCATTCTATGTCTTGACGTTTCAAGATGTATCATTCGGTGGCTATAGAAAACATGTTCTCAAGTCATCCAACTAAGATGTGCAACCGTACTTAACCGTTTTACTTTTAGAAGACAAAACAATTTCTCGAGTAAGTATGCTTTGGTTTGAGTGTTAAGGGATTGAAAATCTAAGTGTTCTATTATAGCTTTTATAGACAAGTAGAAAGGATAAGATTAAGTCTTTTTCTTTAAGGAAAAGAGATTAGTTTGTCTTTCTCATAATAAGGAAAGGAAACAAATTTTGTTTACAGTTTGGTTGCATAAATGTCTTATATAACATTACAAATTTCAAATATTAGTATTTTCGATAATTATCCTTTTAAAATTAACTACCATTGTTTATATATATATAAAACAATTAATTTTACGAAAAGGCTAAGATCCTCATTGAGGTTCCACCATCACATTAGTTGATCTGCTAGCAATGATAGATTCAATAGGTAGGTGACGTTCATCAATTGCAAAACCTGTGCAATTCTTAGACTATACAGGACTCATGACATTTGTAACCTGAGAAAAAATGTCAAGCTGGCATGTTTAGTCCCATTATTGCCTCGAGCCAAGGTCTCACCTGCTTAACTCGATTAAGTCATCCAATGCGAGAACTGCGAAAAATATATTAGTATCACGCCATAGGAGAATAATCATATTAGGTTACATTCACCTACGTCTCACGCAGAGCAAAAAGTAATTGCAAGTTATCTCAACCAGTTGGACGGCATGACTTAAATTTTGACGAGTAATATTTTTGATAAATACATGATCAAAAATGTGTACGAGGAAGCATGCATTCATCCTTCGTAGCACAAGTTAAAAAAAATATTTTTAACTTAAGTCTAAGACTTGTTTTATATCATTTATGTGTGGCAAGTTGTTTATTTTTATGACTAATATATAACCTAGGTGGAATAGATATTAGTTTAAACAATACATAAATTAAACAACAATCATAACATTTATTTAGTGTTATTTATATAAAAATAAGTGTTTAGTTCAATTCATCTTTTAAACTTTTAACAAATCAAAGATTTAGTTTCTTAAATTTGTTTGTGTTTTATGTTTAGTTTTATAACAAACATTTGCAAGTTATATACATTCCAAACATATATAAAAGCAAACAACACAACCACAAGTATGCAAAGCCTCAACCGATGAAAACCTATGCTTAGTCTCGTGAGCCATCACGAGAACCAAGAAGTCAACTAAGGGTTAACCACACAATCACAAGGAGGGCTCCTACTTGCTCCAAGAAAACCATCATAGCAGTGAAACCCTAATTGTAAATTGAAGCCCAAAACTGCCATAAAATTTCAGCTGACTTCATGGGTTGAAACTCCTAGAAGTATTCTTCCCCAATCTTAGCTCCAGTTGAAGAAGTTATAGCCCCATGAGTTTTGCACCTTCTCTGACAAATTCAGCCTCTAACTCCTTATACAACTCCGGGTAATCCATTTTTAATGGAAGTCACTCCAGCAGCTCCGAATTTGACTTTATGCCTTTAACTCTTACGCCATTCGAATCCAAACAACGGTTACAATAATTTGATAATTGAATACATTTATCCTTCATCTAACTTCTGGAAAGTGCCCAACAGTGACTACAACAAAAATTAAAATCATACAAAAGAAGCCGAAAACAATGGCAAAACCAAAACTGAAATTAAATGCAATATCAAGCGAAACAAGTCACAAGTGGTCATGATTTTCATTGGCTTTGCATACACAACATAATAATACCATAATATCATGTATTAACAAGGTGTTGGCCAAGTACATGGCCAAACATGCATGTATTTTCCATGGAAACATAATGATTAACAAGAAACAAATTGTTTAGCCAACGAATCGAAGAAATAAATTGACTAGATGAAACCCGATTGTGTACGTGTACCGATGGCTTAAGATATCACTTAGAATGTTTTAAAGACCTTTTAAATACATATTATTTCAGAAATATATGCCAAGTGGACTGTTTTAACCGATTCAAGAATCGTTCCAAAACACGCAATTTAGGCCCTTTTACACGTACCCGATAACAAAACCAATTAAAGTATGCATAACAAATGGCTATGGGATCAAAAATACTAGATCATAAGAACCTATTTAAGTCGAATTATTTTCAAAAAATAGGCCCTAGGGGCTGTTTTAAAATCTTCCTTTTGAATCTATCAAAAACATATGTTTTAGACATTTTTACGCATACAAGATGATCATATGACATCATATGATGGCTTGTGATACCCTATTAGGTCATTATGATTTCTTATTAGTGCTAAATTAAATGAATATAATATAAACAAATATTAAACGCAGCGGAACAAGCACATATCAACGGATCCATAGAGTCATATGATCAATCAAAGTTAAAACAAGAAAAGTAGTACCTTTGTAGCATGATCGGTAGAATCAAATGGTGACCTTTACCTTAACACAACACTTTCAATGAAACCAAGTGATCAATGGAGATCATCTCTATGATGTATCCACACTACACTTCCTTGTATACCAAATAGATGATAGTCTTAACCCTGTAGCTTTGTAAAATACTTTTGAATGGACAAGATACAAAAGTTGGATCAAGAAAAACAAAAACACATATATGTATGTGTTTATGTGCCGTGTTTTTATAGAGAGAAGAGAGGAGAGAATATCTCAAATTTGGTCAATCAAAATCAATCAAATTAATATGATGTTATCACTAATTCATTGACCATAAATAGTTTGATCTCATCCCTTTTTCCTTCTCTATAGGCCGGCCACCCATATGGGTGTTTGTGGGCTTTCTTAAACTTTTCAAGTCCAATAAATATAGTACACTACTTATTTATTAGAAGCCCAATATTAATCCCGAGTTACGTAGGTTATTTATATACCGTAAATACAATAAACACGTATATAAAATGGTACCTCAGTGTATATGTGTGTGACCCTATAGGCTTACATGTGTCTAGCCATATAATTAGTTATTATGACACGAGCATACTCTAATAATATAGATCAAGATTCTGCACACATGGTGGCTGCATCCAAAGTTTCCATGCTCAAACCGGGTGAGTTTGAGTTATAGAGGATGAGGATTTAACAATACATTCAGATGATAGACTATGCACTGTGGGAAGTCATAGAGAATGGTGCAACCTTGCCAAAAACACAAGTTGTGGAAGGTGTTACAACAGTAATGCCTATTACATCTGCTAAAGATAAGGCTTGGAGAAGATTAGAAGTGAAGGCTAGAAGTACTTAATGTCATGGGCTTCCAATTGAAATCAGTTAACAGTTTTAACTCTTTAAAGGATGCTAAGTTGTTGTGGAAGCTGTAGGAAAAGTGATTTTGGTAGGGAATTCAAGCTACGAGAAGACTCAAAGAAATCTCTTAAGCAAGTATAGTTAATATGAAAAACTTCATCGCTCTAGCTCAAAGATGCTGATCTAACCTTTAATTGGATTCAAAAGCTTGTGGTTCGAGTTTAGAGCTTTTAGATGGAAATAAGGCTTTCACAGAGATGTTAATGAAGTTATTAAGAAGCTTTGTCACCTGTTGTGAATCACACATGATGTTGTGTGGGAGGAATAAAGTTGAGAAGTTAGAAACAATGAGCATGATGATCCTCTATTACAGCGCTCAGGTGTTTGAACCGAGTTCTAAGGGATGTCTAGCTCAAGTTCAAGCACACAGAACATGGCTGTTAGGATTAATGTTTTCTTAACTTAGTACCGACAGTACAAATAGTTAGTACTGACAGTTATACTTAGTACCGACAGTACAAAGTATTAAGTACTGTTAGTTAGTTCTAGTTACCGGTTAGTAGAAAGTTAGTTAGTACCGTTGAGAAGATATTTAAAAGATATTTATGAGATATTTTAGAAAAAGATATGTAAGCCATTTAGGGTTATCCTTAGTATATAAAAGGATCACCTTTGGCATAGTTAGAAGATAGACGATTATAGAGGATCACAGACGAATACACAAGCTTAGCAAATCATATACAATATCATAGTTAGCAATCTGTAATCCTCAAGAACACATTAATAAAGTTGTTATTCAGTTGTTCATGTTCTCTTTTAGTACCTGTGTTTAGATTCCCGCATTAACACATAGTATCATAGTCATTGTTTTTCTACATAGTCATTTGTATTTATTCATCTTGGCTATCATCTTTAAGGATGCAAGAATCCATGCAGTTTAGAGGACTTTCAATGGACTTTTGTGTGTGGGGGGGCCCTCGTCAAATAAACAACTCTAGTAGCTCTAATGATGACCCACCCCCCAACCACCACCCACCACCCAGAATAGTACTACATGGTGGCATCAGTTAATGTTGCTCATTGGAGTTACTACTGCTAGCACTCAAGGTTTAATATTGCTTACTCTACCAAATATGGATAACTTAAGTGATGCCACGTATTTGTTCATTCCTATTGCTAGTCAACCAAATAGTCCTCAACTTCTGCATATGAGGACTTGACAACAATTCACCGAGATGAATATGGAAGAGATGGATTTGAGCTGGCAATGGCCATGTTAACTATGAGGGCTAAAAGGTTTTTGAAGAATACTGGAAGGAAGCTTACTGTTAATGGTAATGAGACTATTGGTTTTGATAAGTCCAAGGTAGAGTGCTACAACGGCCACAAGAGGGGACATTTTGATAGGGAAGTGCAGGTGCTCCAAGAAATCAAGAAAACAAGAACAAGGTAAGCTCAAGAGGAGAATGTACCTATGGAAAAAAATCTACTTCCACGGCTTTGGTGTAATGTGATGGTCTTGGGTGGTATGACTGGATGTGATTAAGCAGAGGCAAGGGCCCACTCTAGCTTATCATTCTTTAAGTTCTGACTCAGTGGTATCCAATGATTCAAATTGTTCAAATCTTGTATGAAAATTGGTTAAATTACTTAGATCTCAATATGATCACTATCAATGAGAATTTAGAGAAATCTAGTTAATGTTTTTAGGGTTATAAAACAGGTTTAGATCAGTGGAAGAATAACTTTAATTTTATAAAAGAATGAGTCCTGTTTATGTAGAAAGAAAATATTAATGATTAAAATTGGATTTCCAAGTAGGAGAAATAACTATTTAGAATGAAAGCTTAGAAGAAGCTTGAAAAAAATCAAAAAGTAAAAGATATCATTCAATTCAATGTAGTAAATTTGAAAAGGCATCTAATGTTTAAACAAGATCAGAGAGTGTCAGATTATGATAATTGCAAGAAAGGTTTAAGCTATGAAAATTATAATGCAGTTCCACCTCCTTACATAGGAAATTTCATGCCTCCAACACCTGATTTGTCTTTTACTGGTTTAGATGAGTTTGTTAATGAGCCTGTAGTTGAGAACAGTAAAGCTATGTCTAGTAAAGAAGAGCCTAAGGTAGTTAGGAAGAATGATGATGCCCCAATTATTGAAGAACAGGTGTCAGATAGTGAGGAAGAAAATGTGTCTTAAACTAAAACTGAGAAGAAAATAGTTAAGGCAGTATTGCTAAGACAGAGTTTGTCAAACCTAAGCAACAAGAGAAAACTGCTAGGAAAACTGTTAAACAAGTTGAGATACATAAGCAAAACACTCACAGTGGGTTTGTAATGTTCAGTCTAAGAGGCAATCAAGAAATTGAAAAACAATCATGATGTCTCTAAACTAGGAAGCAATTTTGAGAATGGTCTAATTAGGCTGTTATGTGTGTGGAAGCTTTGATCATTGCAAGTTGATTTGAGAGCATGTTACCATCAAAATTAGTTTCTAAAATCAAAGGATGGTACAAAACTGTTTAGGAACAATGCTCAAAGGGTGAATCATCTAAAAAACTTTGCTAAAAAGACTCACCCTCTGTTGTCTAAAAGAACTTAGTTCCAAGAGCAGTACTAATGAAAGTTGACGTAGTAATCAATTATTACTGCTAGACAAGTTAATACTGCTCACTAAAAAACAACAGTGAATGTTGCTAGGACCTATTATATCTTTCTAAAAAGCACATTTGATGACATCAAATACGTCTATGTTATAGCATCTTTTTATCCCACGATATTAAACCATTTTGTACAGTTATTGCATAAGATTTTTGTAGCTTAATCATTTATAATGAGGAATTGCAGTAATGGGTGAAAACTTAGCAAAAGGCACGATCTGGAGCTTAAATGAAGATATTTCGAAAGATTATATTCTGAAGACCAATTACGCGTATCCATCAAGAGATACGGCGTTATCCGTGCTGCCCTTCACAAAGAAACAGGAAGAATTAAGGAACCATACGCCATATCCAGAGGTCTTAATACGCCGTATTCAAGATATCGGAAGAATCAATATATTATTTGGAGAATCAAAACGCTAATTTGGTCCATACTCTAAGTAAAATTCTCAAATTGACGAGTAACCAAACCCTTTGATACGCCGTATGGAACCGACTTCCAGACATTATAAATAGAAAACTCCAAAACGAGTTTTAGGTGTGCTAAATCATATTCTCGATACCTAAACCACAAAAGTCGATTTTTAGACGAGAAAAAGAGCAGAAGAGGTCGAGCAACATATTCAATTTCATAGGAGACATCGTGTAATTCCATATACTTTAGTAATCGTTCAGTTTTCGGTATCATTCGTTAACTTGGTTAGTTTACCTTGACTAAATTATTACTCTTGTATTTATTATGACGTTTGAAGGCTAATACCTTCGGGTATTAGCCATTATTATGAAGATTTGAATGTTTGGTATTTGTTTATATCGATTTCTTGATTTATCGTTGTATGCTTGTTTATGTTTATCAATTTATACTTGTTTACGCGCTTTTGTATGCGACCTATCATTCAACTGGATCTAGCTAAGTGGACCAAGCAGATCTAGAGTCCGGGATAGCTCTCCATATAGTAATTTATACACCTAGAATAATAGTTACACATTTGAGCTTCTAAGTCTGTGTCTAGGATACGTCTTCGGGCTTATAACTAGTTAATTGGACATTGCCAATGGTTATTGATCGTGTTAGTCTAGCAGGTGACTAGATAATTAACAATTACGTTCTGATTCCATTGGATAGTTGGACAAGTGGACTACTAGTGTATAGATTGCCATTAAGCGGTAAGTAGGTAAAGTCTCTTTGAGCTAGGGTTTAACAAGATCCCATTGGACTTTTCCTTAAGTTAGATTATATGCCAGCATATTAAGGCTTGGCTTTATGCGGATGCTTTAATTGTGACAGGTATTAATGTGTTAGTCTAGGATGTTGTAAGCTAAGTTTAAGAATGATATGCCACTCGATAGAAGAAATATTGCACTTAATAAACAAAACAAAGTTCTTATGATTAATACAGTTTTCTTTATAGGTTTCGACGCTTCTTTGATCTTTGTTTATTAGCTTGTTGTGTGGGGTAACAGTTTCTTGAATTGATTGTTGTCACCAACCAAACCGTGCCAGTCTCTCAGGCTAAAAACCCCATTTTTCCATTAAAATTAGGATTTAGACTGACATAGGTTTAACATAGGATTAGAATAGAATTAACATAGATTAGATAACCAAGATATTAATTAAATTGATAGATTTAACCTCGCTCTCAGTGATCGACATCCTACTTACCACGAAACTACTACCGATCGAGTACACTGCCCGTTAAAGTGTTGTTTTTGGTTGAGTCGGCAAAATATAAATTTAAAACTTGAATCATATAAAAAACAACCCTACACTACAACACATCAAGTTTTTGGCGCCGTTGCCGGGGAGTGAAGTTGTTTAATTCTTGTTTATTAGTGTTTTAGTTTAGATTAGTTTAGATTAATTTGCATATTTGCGTGTTTGTTTTGTGTGTTTAATTTTTTGCATTGTATATTTTTCATATTATGTGCATGTGTGTTTTCTTCATTATTCAAAGTACGCTGTAAAAAAAATTCAAACCAATACGGTGTATTTAATTTATTGGATACGGTGTATAAATTTTTTCAAACCAATACAGCGTATTAGACTCTATCATCAATACGGCGCATTCAGATCACTGAATACGGCGTATTAAGCTATTTGACAGTTTTCTTTCCTAGCGAATTTATTACAGGTCACAATGGACGAGCCCAACATTACTATGGAGGAGTATATCAGGCTTGAGGAAGAAAAAGCTCGTAGGCGTAGGAAAGTGTTTAATTAGGGAAAATGCGTCGTCACTTAGTGTATGCTTATGATAAAAATGAACATCCAACCCCTTCCCATGGCTGGAAAGGGGTATTTATACAAGTGTTTTGGTGCCCCTAAGTAGACCATGAAGTTGGCTAACAAGTGGGTAAAGACCCGGCCCAACACCATAAGTCGTATGGTAACTAAGCGATTAATACTAAGACTACGAGCTAACCTATGCTAGATATAACACGGGGTAACCGAGTCTTTTACATGGATTTTCATAATCCTAACAAAAACGGATTCAAAAAATGATAATGATAAAGTCAATATGCCTTCGTTTCCATCACCCGGGCCTACGGTCAGTTATTTTGATGATTTAGACTTCTTTAAAGATTTTGAGAAAGAATTTCCAGCCATTGTTTACAATGATGCTCTAACGTTTAAATCAGATTTTCTAACTGAAACTACTGTAAGTCCTCAACATATCGATGAATTTGATTTGAAAGATGAAACATCATTGTTCGAATGTGAGAAAGAGGAAAAAAACGTTTTATACTTTAAGGATTTACTTCCTTTTAACGTAATTTATCCTGATGATCTAAAATCGGATACGGACAATGATAATGATAAAATTGATATTGAGCAACCTTCGGGGGATATGTCTATCATACCATCAGCTAATGTAATAAAAATCGATGCTCAATGGTCAAATAAGCTTTTTGAAACAAGTCATGATACATCTAACAAATTTTTCAAAACTGAAACTTTTGTCAAGAAATTAAATTGTAATATCATGACATGTAATTTTTTCAAGAAAGGGATGCCATTTGTTTTTCTAATTAAGAATTTGTATGTGCCATTTGGCATCCCGTTCGACCCTAAGTTGTTTTATAAGGATGGGATTAAATTGGGGCAAGTCTAACTTAAAGACTTTTCTGTAAACAAAAGTGCTTGCTGGGAGACAACCCAGAATGTAACTTTCAATTTCTTATCAAGTCTGTCTTCCCAGACTGTCTATATGGCGTATCCAAACCCTATGGATATGGCGTATTGACCTTCTAGACGTTATCCAGTCTTTATTTTCAGCACAGTCTATACGACGTATTTATTAACTAAATACAGCGTATACAGGTATCAATACGGCGTATCTTGGGGTATGGATACGGCGTATCGACTTCCTGTACAGTATTTAGTTTTAGTTTACTGTATTTTAACGAATACACCAGAGATGGAGTTGCACTTGTTTCCTTATGCTTAATACAGGAACATTCTGAACAAAACGACAACGTTGGTAGAGTATTTATAAATATGGAAATCTCGAAGTGTTGGAGTCTTGAAATACCAAGACGGCTGTTCAATACACTTTTTGCTCATGAACTCAACTTGGAGAATCATTCCCGAGCAAAATATCAGGGGAGTTTCCTCTTTCTAATTCTATTTCCCTTATTATCTAATTGTTTGTTTATACAACGAGAACGTTGTATAATTTAAGTAGGGGGATGGAGAATTAGAACGTACTTGTCCTTATTTTCACAAATAAAATGCTAACATGCTTAAAAATGGATCAAATTAAAAAAAAAATAGCATGACTTTTTGTGAAAAATCACTAGTTACATTACCTAGCGCACTATTACCCTTTAATGTTTATTTGTGAGAATTAAGTCTATCCGTTTCCAATTGCTTACTAAAATTCCACAAAAATATGAGTGTGCTGATGATGTAGTGGACTTTAGAACTTGGCCTGGTATATCACTCGAGACCTCTATGATAAGTACTATGGATTTAGATGGAGTAACATGCTTAAATGGTAAATTTCTAGGATTAAACCCAAAAAGCCTACATGTCGTATTATTAACTAGCTACACTGGTTAGTTAACCCCCGTGTAACCCTTTTGCTTACTCTCATTTTTAGAGTAAAGATACCCCTAGAACAACCTGCTGAGCCACTTGTTTCGTTTCGCCTTTACACCTTAGCCTACCGTGTAGATTAATGCCTATTTGATCAATGTTGCTAGGTGCTTTTGTGTAAAGTTTTGTAGTTCCTGTGTCAAAGTGAAAATTTCTCTATCTATGTAATGGTCGGGAAAATTGCACAATGTAATGGGGATATTTTGTAGCTCGTGTATTTTGCTACTTTCGCAATTATGTATTATGTCCAAAGAAGAAAAGTTAAAAGGAAGAATCAACCGGACAGATTATGATAGTGAAGACGGTGAATTACATCGAGATTTATGATGTATTGGCAAGCAAAAAAAAGATGAAAAATGAGAAAGATAGTCGGTTCATTAAGCATATACCGAAGATATTATTTGTAAGGATCGATTATTCGTTGATACGCGCAAAAATCAACGATGTAAAGTTTTGTAAAAAGTGTCCGATATCACCACTTTCTTTGTAAAAGTATGTAAAGTTCGGGATGCAAGGGAACTTGACCGTTATGGGAACGTTAACTTAGGTTGTCTTTGTCATTTCTATGATCGAGGCATCTGTTCGAGTCTTCATCATGGGACGGTCGGGGAAAGTTACTAGCAACCGCACCCTATTTGTTGGCTTTAATCTATTTGTTTTGTGATTTTTTTATTTTACAACCATTTTTCTTCCCTTTACTGATAAGTAACCTTAGGATCCACTCGAATGAGGATGTGTTGGGGCATGTGAGTCTATCCCGTGGATTCGGGTGTGTATGCATGTCTTAGCTGCTTTGTTGGATGACGACCTTTGGTGAAAGTCAGAAGCTCCACACCCTATATCATTCTTCATCTCACTGAGAATGATTAAAACCCCGAGCCTTCTAATAAATACCTAATTTACCTTTTGACTTGTTACTCCTTAGCTTTAGAGGTGGAGATGTGTTTCCTTGCCAAGCCTTTGATACGAAGCTAATCACGACTGTGCTTATGAGCGTACCACAAAATGATACACCGTAGATTAGTTGAGTGATATAAGTGACTTCATTTCCATATTTCATGAGGAGCTTGGTTTTGTACAGGTGATCTGGAACAAAGAAAAATGCTTAACGGAAAAATCCTTAACCTCGGTTAGGATACATTTTCAAAATCTTTCTAAAGTCTATTTGAGGACAAGTAGGATTCAAGAGTGAGGATATTTGATATCATCAAATAACGTCAGAATTTACCATCATTTATCTCATCTATTTTACCCACTTTTATGTAATTATTGCAAGATATTGGTACTTAATTGCTTAAAGTTTATTATTGCAGTAATTATGGAGTCACTTCTGAAGAAGAAGCAAAAAGGCGCAATTTTAGAGCTTAAACGAAGACATTGGAAGAAATTTGAATTCTGTATCAATACGCCGTATCCAGCAAAGAAGATACGGCGTATCAGCGCCAGTTCATCACAAGAACGCGTATTGATCAATTCCTGATCCGGCGTATCCACTACTCTCCAATACGCCGTATGCACAGCCGTTCATCAGTTAAAGATTTGCATTTATTATGATTGATGGTAATTATTCTTGATTGATTTGATCTTATAGCAGACTTCAAGGAAATTAACCCTATATGCCGTATCCACTACTCCCAATACGACGTATCAAGGGATTTTCAGACACTATAAATACGAGACTCAAAAACGAGTTTCAGTGTGCAAGAAAAGCCATAAACTACCAAGTCGACTTTTAGACGAGTAGAAGAGCCAAGAAGGTCAAGAAAGAGCCTCAAGATCATAAGAAAACTCTTGTAATCTTCATGCAACCGAATGCGCGTTCGATTAAGGTTTCTTTATTTTAATCGTTCATATATCAAACCGTGTGTATTTTTACAATGACTATGGGCTGATACCTTTAGGTATCAGCCATGTTTATGAAGATTTAATGTTTGGTTTGTTTATCTTGATTGTCTTAATTTATTGTTGATTGTTTGATTATGTTTATCATTTTATACTTGTTTATGTGCTTTTGTATGCGACCTATCATTCAACTGGGTCTAGTGAGACCTAACCAGTAATCTAGATACTGGGATAGCTCTCAATATAGTTATTTATATATCTAGAATCATAGGATCACAAATATTGTCCTTCTAACTCCGTGCTAAGGATACGCTTCTGGCTTAACTAGTTAATCGGATATTGCCCTTGATTTATTAAATGTGTTGACTAGCAGGTGTCCCTAGATAATTCAACAAATAACGTTCTGATTCCATTGGATAGTTGGACAAGTGGACTACTAGTATATTAATCGCCGTTAAGCAGAAAGTGGGTAAAGTCTCCATGAGCTAGGGTTTTGTAAGAGCACCATTACGAATCACCTAAGGTAGATTATAATTAACAAAAAGGATGCTTTATGCGGGCACGTTAATTGTGACAGGATTGTTCGTGTCTAGGTCTTAGGATGAAATACCGCCTAAGTCTTAAGAATGATATGCCGCTTCGAGATAAGACTATCATTGCACTAATAAACAAACCTGCGTTTTATCGGATTATTCATGGTTGATATGTTTTCTTTATATTAGTATTTGACCGCTTCTCTATCGTTTGTTAATCTTCTTGTGTGTGTTTATTGGTTTACTTGTCACCAAAACCTTAGATTAGACGCCAAAATCGTGCCAGTCTCTCAGGCTGAACCCCCCCTATTTATCATTAGTTTAGGTTTTGCATAAATTAAATCGATAACTAAAATATTGATAAATTAGATATTAATGCTCTCGCTCTTAGTGATCGACACCCTACTTAGCAACGAAACAACCACCGACTGGGTACACTGCCCGTTAGAGTGTTGTTTTTAGGTATAGTCGGCAAAATATAAATAATAAAAATTGATAACTTAAATAACACCTTCACGATGACACATCATGAGTCAATCAAGGATTGGGCATCGCCCAAGACTCCAACGGAAATTCGCCAATTCTTAGGTCTTGCCAGTTACTACCGACAGTTTATCGAAGGTTTCGCAAAGATCGCTAAACCTATGACCAAGTTGACTCAGAAGAGTGTGAAGTTTGATCGGGTAAAAAAGGAAGAAGATGCATTCCAACTACTAAAGCAGAAACTGTGCAGTGCGCCAATATTGGCATTACTCGAAGGAAGTGAAAACTTCATGGTTTACTTCGATGCTTCGCACAAGGGGTTAGGCACATTTTTGATGCAAACAGAGAAAGTCATAGCTTACGCATCCCGCCAACTCGAAATCCATAAGAAGAACTACACGACTCATGACTTGGAACTAGGAGCGTTAGTATTCGCACTTAATATGTAGAGATACTATTTGTACGGCACGAAGTGCGTTGTGTTCACTGATCATAAGAGCTTGTAACATATTCTAGATCAGAAGGAGTTGAACATGAGACAACACCGATGGTTGGAGCTGTTGAGTGATTATGATTGTAAGATTCGTTATCACCCTAAAAAGGCGAACGTGGTGGTCGATGCCTTAAGCCAAAAAGAAAGGATTAAGCCACTACGAGTTTGAGCCTTAATGATGACTATTGATCTAAACCTCCCATCTCAGATTTTAAATGCCCAAGCTAAAGCAATGAAGGAGGAAAACGTCAAGGAAGAAAATCTCAATGGAATGAACAAAAAGTTCGATACGCATGCTGATGGAACACACTGCATTGAGAAACGGAGTTAGGTACCACGTTTTTAGAGGATTGATAGAATTGATCATGAATGAGTCACACAAGTCTAAGTACTCTATTCATCCTAGATCAAATAAGATGTATCATGATCTCAAGATGTTATATTGGTGGCCCAACATGAAAGCAGAAATTGCCACCTACATCACTAAGTGCCTGACATGTGCCAAGGTTAAGGCAGAATACCAAAAACCATCTGGTTTATTGGTTCAACCTGAGATTCCCCAGTGGAAGTGGGAAAATATTACTATGGATTTTGTCACGAAACTGCCAAAGACGACAAGTGGTCAAGATACGATTTGGGTTATCGTTGATCGACTCACCAAATCTGCACATTTCCTACCAATGAAAGAGACTAATTCGATGGAAAAATTAACGAGACATCACTTGAAAGAAGTAGCCTCAAGGCATGGAGTGCCAGTTTCGATAATCTCTGATAGAGATAGCAGATCCACTTCTCGTTTTTGGTAGTCACTTTAAAAAGCTTTGGGTACTAAGCTACATATGAGTACGGCTTATCATCCGTAAACTGATGGTCAAAGTAAGAGGACCATCCAAACATTAAAAGATATGCTACGTGCCTGTGTGATTGATTTTGGAAAGGGCTGGAATAGACATCTACCCTTAGTGGAATTTTTGTACAACAACAGTCATCACACGAGCATTAAGGCTGCTCCATTTGAGGCATTGTATGGTCGTAAGTGTCGACCACTTATCTGTTGGGCTGAGGTTAGATATTTTCAGCTCACTGGCCCAGAGATTGTTCATGAAACAACCGAGAAGATCATCCAAACCAAAAGATAAATTCAAGTTGCTCGTGATCGCCAAAAGAGTTACGCCGGCGTGAGGCGTAAACCTCTTGAGTTTCAAGTTGGAGATAGAGTCATGCAGAAAGTTTCACCATGGAAAGGGGTGATACGTTTCGGCAAACAGGGAAAGCTGAACCCGCGTTATATTGGACCTTTCAAAATTCTTGCTAAAGTTGGAACTATTGCATATCGACTCGAACTCCCGGAACAACTGAGGAGAGTTCATAGTACTTTTCACGTCTCGAACTTAAAGAAGTGTTTATCTGACAAAACACATGTCATCTTGTTAGATGAAATCCAAATCGACGACAAGCTCTATTTCGTCGAAGAACCTATTGAAATTATGGACTGTGAGGTCAAACGTTTGAACCAAAGTCGTATCTCAATCGTGAAAGTATGTTGGAATTCAAGAAGAGGCCTCAAGTTTATTTGGGAGCGTGAAGACCAAATTCGTAAGAAGTATATGTACCTTTTTGCTAAACCCGCACAGTCGCCGAATACCACAACGTGAGCTTTAGGGACAAAGCTCTTTTAACGGGGAAAGATTGTGACACTCCATAAATTTCCAGCTTAATATTTTACCTTTTACGTGCAATAATTTAACTTTTATAAGTTACGTGTTAATTTGACCTAAATCCGAAAAGTTGTCCCGCGTAAAACTAAAAAACGTTATCTGATGCGTTCCGACTTCGAACTAAATTAAGACTACTCATATTTGATGTGTTTTGATCATTCTATAGTGATACATAGGTTATGTACACTTACATTTAAGACTTTTACGTTTTTCGCGTGCGTTTTGCGTTTTTATCGTTTTATGTCCAACGGAACCCCAGAAACTTACCACCTTTGCATGTAAACCCAAGTTATCAACCATTATTATTATTTTGATCAAAATTTCGAAAACCTTCCCCCTCCTCTCCATATTTTCAGTGGATAGCTCTTAAATAAATCAAGTGGTATCTTTTTAAAAGTTTAAACCATGTATGCATGTAAGATGGGATAATGACCTCTTGAAATGTCACTTTCATGCACAAACTAATCATGCAACATATGCATGTGATCCCTTACAAGTCTTGGACCACCAAACCACTAACCATGTATATAGTACATGCATTTTATTTCAAACTTGGCTCATGTTTCTTGTTTTCCCCTACTAGACGACGCGCCACAAGGACCACCAAAGAGGTGGGTTCTAGTCATTTGATGAGCCATGGTGCACCCTTAAACCCTAACTTTTCCCTATATAAGACACCACTCTATAATTTCTAGGTCATTCTTTCATTTCACAAGCCACTACAAAAATCTTTTCTCTCTTCTCTTTGTGTTTTAGCTCGCGGCATCAAAACCCACAAAAGGGGTTTCACCATCTTTGATTCTTGATCAAATCCAAGTGTTTCTAGTTCATTTCTATGGTATTCTAAGGTGTTCCAAAGGTTTACTTCATCCATTTTCAAAGATTAATCAAATGTCAAGATCTAAGGTTTCATTATTTATTTGGGTTTTTCAAGTTGCAAGTTCTCCTAATCAAGTTCTTAATATTTTAATCTTGTTCATCTTGTTTGTAAGCCTCTTCTAAACTCATCTATTTAATTCTTAATTTAACTCATACTCTCTTGCATAAATTCAAATTCCATGGTTGTGTTTGGGTTATTTTTACAAAATTAAACAAGATGGGTTGTTAAAAATATGAAAAAGATATGAAATTGTTTGGTGTGTTTAGGGTGACTTAAAAATGTTTTAACAAGCTAAAACCTTAAGATTATGATAGGTTATGTTCTCCCAGTGATTTTGATATAAAGAACGTAAAAATCCGCCTTATAACGAAGAAGATACGGCCGTTTTATGATTGGAGAAACTTAAATATTTTTCCAGCTACTTTTACATTCTGATTCGATTTTAAAACGAGGTTTCGACCCCTTTCGAGGCCCAACCGGCTAAAGTGTATAAAATAAAAGTTGTCCGAAATGAAATTTTACTAAAGATTGCGAATTTTCGTTAAGATTGAAATTCAAAAACGAGAGAGTTAGTCCATGATTAAGTTGAGTCGTTTTTAAGACACTATAATGAAATAAAGTGCTGATTGGATATTAAAAAGGGCATTTCGAGCGTTTTTGAGTCCGTTTGAACTTTAAAAACCTTAGCGAATGCTATTGTATCACTAATATAGTATTAGGACACGTTGTAAACTTTCTAAAAACTTCAAAAGCGTTGGAAATTTCTAAAAATAGTAAGTCTTTATTAGCGAAAATATATATATTAGCGAGACGAAAATGGAAGTTAGGCGTTTAAGTATCCCTTTGTACGTTTAGGATTATAATGGATTTATCAAATATTAGGGGACGGTATTAACGTCCTGGATTTTAAAACTTTTCAAAAATAGTAACTTTTCATCTAAGTGTCGTAACAAAACTAAAAACTTATTTTCTTCGTAAAGACACGTTTTTTTACTAATTAAACTAAGGTACAAACACATATAGATGCTATTCGATCTCTATAAGCGATTTATGCGTCGTTTCATTTTATACTTCTTTCTCCTAAAGCGCGTCGTTTAATTAGGTCGCGGTTAGGCTTATTCGGATACATTCTTCGCTGGTGATCATTTCTTTTCTCACCGACCTACTTAAGGTGAGTTCGTAGCCCCACGTTTTACTACTTTACTTTTACCCTACAACTTTTAGGGTGAGAACATTGCATGCTTTTAAAATTTGGACACAAGTACTTACTTTACTCTTACATATTTACGTGTTGCCTAAGTAGCGTTAAACCACTATTTCCCGTATATCATGAACCGTTAATTACATGTTGTAAGCGCGAGTGTTATAAATAGATCTATTGGGACTGATAGCCCCCGTCCAAGTTTGGTAATTCTTACTTGACCAACAGGCTGGATAAAACAGACGTATATCATGTCAGACTTGTAGGTGGTCTTTGGTTAGACATCATTTAAGGGCAAGCTTTAATTCGCATCTAGTTTGCTGCATACTTTATTTAACTTCGGTTTCATGAGCTTAGAGCAAGGTAAATACACTTTAGTGATATTGTATGTGTTACAATTGTCACACGTTTTCTTTAAAATCTTGTGGTCCACACATACGTTAAATTTAAATCAACGAATTCACCAACTTTATTGTTGACGTTTTTAAGCATGTTTCTCAGGTGCTTAGCTATGGAACTTCTCTTGATGTGCTATGTGGAGTCTACTTGCAAAATGGCTTCAATTTTTCAAGACTTATCTACCATTCATACTCGTTGTCTTTCAAAAACTTAATTATGCTTCCGTTACATTTTAATTTCATTTGATCTATTGTAAGATTTATATATTTTTAATTAATGCAACGAGTAATGATTTTCAAAACGTTCCTTAGTAGTCATTCTCTGTACTTGTGTTTGAGATATTCATAACCGTCACGCCCTCGATTACATATTCCGATGAGACCCAATTTGGAAGTGTGACAGAACGGTAGAAAAAGAAATTAGGGTTTTAGGCTATGTGATTGATTGAGCAGAGGGTTAGGGTCCGGTGTTTGATTAAAGGGAGGGTTAGGGCTTGGTCTATGATACCATATTAGACATTGAATGAACCCATGTAGGTGATATGTTTTATTGATACGATATATATACAGTAAATAGCATAATGAAACCCTAATGAACCCAACCTCACAATCAGACTTGGGCTATATCTATCCTCTTATAAATATGTGATACGTGCAAGAAGGACTAAAACAAGTTTTTTTTTATATAGTTTCATAATAGACACATGTGAAATGTCTAGAATAAGAGGGTGTTTTTTTTTCTAAATTACATTTGAATAGCCTCTTATGTCTGATTTGGTCAGATGTTTTGTCGATCAGACTGTTTGTTCCCTTTCAGAGTTCAGATGTTAAAAAGTCTGAAATGCCTCTTTTTCGTTAAAAGGTTAAAGAATATCTGATTACACTTTTGAAAGCCTAATAGCAATAAACATAAAAAAAGACGCTTCTCAAAACTTGCACCCTCATATGTGAAAGCCCAACCTTTTCTTTCATTTTACTCCGTATGTTTTTGTTTCTACCGTTGTTATTAGCTTTTATTGAACTTTAATTTCTGACTAAATATGTCATAATTGATGTTAAAACAAGTTTCCCATTCGGGTTTTGCTAATCAGTGCTCATTGGGAAACCTTCTAAGTTAACATAAAAGTGCCTTAAATACACATTAAATAAACATATAAATTGCTATATTCGAACAGATTTTCACTTGAATGAACTCAAATTTAATGTAGTTTTATATTAATTTGGAAAGTTTATATTTATACACTAACCTTTGCCCGGTGGGCATTGGTTAGCAAAACCTCATTCATTTACAATTCATTTTTTATATGTTAATCGCAAAATGTGTAAGTTCAAAAGAAAAAAATATCACAAAATGTGACAATTTATAATATTCATATATTTCTGTAAAAACAAACACTCTATACAAATCAGATTCGGATTTTATGCCGCCTTTTAACTTTCAGATGTGATAATTAGATTCGACCAAAAACCTCTTAAAAACAAACAGCACCTGATAACATCAAATAATTGATACATTTTAATATCAAATTCCCTATAAAAATGCTTACAAATATGCTATTAATGTATGAAAACGTTACTTAATTATTTATTATTAGTTTTCAGGGACCAAGTGAGCATTTTAGCAAAAGACAAGGGATTTGGACAAGAAATGCACTAAAGTGAAAAGTCCAAGGCACTTTACGGCGTAACACCCCCGAGGGATTACGCCATAACATCTTATAACGAAGAAATCAGTCATCACAGCCTTTACGGCGTAAATTGTCTCCAAGATTACACCGCAACAATCAAATTTACAAGAGATGATGTATCTGACTCAGCGTTACGGCGTAACATAGGCGACAAGGTTACGCCGTAACATACTTTTATGCCTAGAAGATTGGATGCTTACGTAGCAAGGTTACGGCGTAACATCCCATAAAGATTACGCCGTAAACCTTTCGAAGCCTATAAATAGAGCCCTCCTCCGGCTCATTTAGTATTACTCACCACCACCACTTCACACACAGTTCTAAGGGGTGAACCAAACCCTTAAGGTTCGAAGCATTTCATCTGAATGTCCAAGGGAGAAGCCACTAGCATACTTATTGTATTTAATCATTCATTTCATTCTCTGTAAGAATTATGATGATTCAATCTATGTCTTTATTCATTAGTTCTTGCATTGTTGTTACTATGAGCGGCTAAGCACTCCTAGTGCTAGCCTAACCATGTAGTTACTAGTGTTGTGATTATGATTTCCTGTTTAATTATGGTCTGTTAGATATCCTTATAGCCTTTCATTGATCCACATGTTTTGGTAGTATAGAGGGTGGCTTAAGATCTTATTAATCCTGATATTAGACTTACCATGTTGAACCTGGGATTAGTGGGGTACAAGGGTAGCTTGACATCTATCCCTAGTGTGGGAATTAAACAAATTACCGCATTTGTCACATTCAATACTTATAAAGCATGGGAACTCTTTCAGAGAGGGTTAATAATCGGTTTAGATTATAGATTGGTCTTAAAGGTAGTTGGGGTTTAACCGCTGCAAGCTTGGATGCCCTGCTCGTGTGATCGTAGGGGAATGTGGGATCGCAAAGTAAGCATATGACAGACCTTAAATGAAAATTCGGGTATGTCGACTTTAGAACCACTAATGGAAGTTATAATTGAACATTGCACAGGAAAATGTAATCATAGCATTGGTAATGAAATGGTTAGGTTAGCACGCCTTTCTCCTTGAATTCTTCTATCTATTTACTTTATTGTATTTACTTTTCTAGTTATTATAAATCTTTCAAAACCATTTTCAAATCGTGACAATAATCAAATTAAACTATTTAACCTTAACTCTTGGGACGACCTCGGATTTACCAAACTACTACACTATATACGACCGGGTTCTCTGCGCGTTAGTGCGTGTATCGGTAATCGAGTTTTATAAATATGAAACTTGATAAAAATATATTCAAAGCAAAATACGCATCAGCACCTAAGATTCCTCGAGTAAATGCAGTTTCTTTTTATCATGAAATAGCCATCTTAATGTCAATCAATGAATATTTTGCCCTATTTGTAATTAATCAGTTTCTGATAAACAAAAGCTATTTGATTGAAAATTTCAAAGTCATAAACTGCACATCAACTATGGTCACAGCTCAAAATTGATAAAAAGAAGAAAAAAAATATCAAAGTGAAAAAAATAGATGATGGATATAAGATAAATCAAGGACCAATTATGCATCATACCAATATTAATAGGGTAAAAGCAATAGAATACCAACGTACTTTCTGAAATTTACCACAATGAACCATTTACTTTTTTATTATCGATACTACCAACATACTTTCAATTTTTTTTTTCAACTTGAACCAAACGTTTGTACCATTAGTAATTATGTGGCAACGTTAGTCCATTTAGCTAACGATCGTTTGCATCGTTAGTCCTTTTACGTTTTCGCTCGATTTTTACGTTTTCGTTCGTTTTTTACGTTTTTGTCTCTTTTTTTACGTTTTTTCGTCTGGTTTTTTTTAAGTTTTCGTCCAGTTTTTTACGTTTCCGTCTGATTTTTTACGTGTTCGCTCGTTTTTTTACGTTTTCGTCCGTTTTTTATGTTTCCGTCCGGTTTTTTTACGATTTCGTCTGGTTTTTTACGTTTTCGTCTGGTTTTTTCGTCTTCGTCCGTTTTTTTACGTTTTCGTCAGTTCTATTACGTTTTCGACCGTTTTTTTTACGTTTTTACCCTTTTTAGTTTTTGTCTGGTTTTTTACGTGTTCGCTTGTTTTTTTACGTTTTCATCCTTTTTACGTTTTTCGATCTTGTTTTTTAAAAACGATTTTGTTTAGGTTTTTTTAACGTTTTTCGACCGGAGTTTCTCTCTCTCTAACGTTTAAACCTTTTTTTTTTTTACGTTTTTTACGTTTTCGTCTGTGTTTTACATATCGTTCGTTTTCGCACATTTCGTTTTTTTTTTACCAAAACGTAAAAAAACGGACGGAAATGAAAAAAACGGACGAAACGTAAAAAAACGGACGAAAACGTTAAAAAACGGATGAAAACGTAAAAAAATGACGAAAACGTAAAAAACGAACGAAAACGTAAAAAACGGATGAAAACGTATAAGATCGGAAAAAAACATAAAAAACCGGACGAAAACATAAAAAAACAGACGAAAACGTAAAAAAACTAAGAGCGCGCGCGAGGATAGTCACAGAAAAACGTACGAAAACGTGTAAAATCGGTTGAAATTGGTTTTTTTACGGAAGAAATCGTTTAAATCGTGTTGGCACGATTTCGTTATATAGGGGAGATTTATGAGGGTTTTTTATGAAAACGTAAAAAACGAAATCATAAAATAGTACGAAAACGTAAAAAAAAGTAAAAAAACGTAAAAAAACGGACGAAAACAAAAAAAATGAGCGAAAACGTAAAAAGGACTAACGATGCAAACGATCGTTGGCTAAATGGACTAACGTTGCCACATAATAACTAACGGTATAAACGTTTGGTTCAAGTTGAAAAAAAATTGAAAGTACATTGGTGGTATCGGTAATAAAAAAAGTAAATGGTTCATTGTGGTAAATTTCAAAAAGTACGCTGGTATTCTATGGCTTTTACCAATATTAATATATGAAGTTGTTCACAATTAGAGATTCCTAAAACATTAATTAAATAGAATTTACAAAACTGCCTTATAATTGCTATAGGAGTTCTTGCTATAATCTCTTCTTCAACGATAGTGAGATGATAGTGATGGAATGGAGCCATGGAGGAGTCGACGAAGTTTAGTTGCTGTTGGTGGATCGTGCGTGTCAAGGAGGTCGCTTTCGTCGACGGGCCCATAAAGTGGATCGATGAGGCTGCTGCCTTGAGATGTGAGGAGGGTTTTTTGGATAGTGTTGAAGAAAAATAAAGATTGGAGTGATTTAGTTGGATGAAAGAAGCTGAATTGGTCAACCTTGACATCGTAGATAGAAAGAACCTTAAATATATTGCCCTTTCACATCCAAGATTCCATTTTGTTACATGGGCTAAGAAAGTTTTCCACTCCTTAAGACCAAGTCTTCTGAAATAATTCAACCACTATCTCCATCCATAGAGGACAAACATGCAAATATTTTTCCGTTATCTTCTCACGAGGGATGTACTGTGTAAAAAAACCACAGGGATGTATTTTGCAAATATTTTATTTTTAATTTTTTTAATTTTTTTTTAATTTTATTAATATTATTATTTTTTCGTTTTTTTTATTTTTTTATTTTTTAAATTTTTTTTAATTATTATTAATAATATTATTATTATGATTATCGGGCTTTTTTTATATTATTAATAAAAAAAATGTTTTTTATCTGTTTGGTACGTTTTTTTCGTTTTTGTCCGTTTTTCTCCGACGTTATTATACATTTTCGTACGTTTTCATACATTTCATCTCTCTTTATCATTTAAATAGTTTTGGTAAAGTTTAAAAAACATTTTATACATGTTTGTAACATTTGGTACTGTTTTTTTATCCGTTTTTAATTTATATTTTAATACGTTTTTTTGTTTCTCTGAGAATGTCCGCTTTTGTACTTTTCACCTATGGATTATTATATTTTATCCGTTATAATTTTTTACCCGTTTTTTATACTTTTTGTACACGTATTGTTTTTTCGTTTTCGTACGTTTTAATATGTTTTTATACTTTTGATACGTAGCGTTTTTCATCCTTATTGATTATCAGTTTTTATCCGTTTTTTTTACGTTTTCATCCGTAGAAAAACGTAGAAAAACAAAATGTATCAAAAAGTATAAAAACAGTGCGCAATCGTAAAAAACGGGTGAAAACGTAAAAAACCAGACGAAATCATAAAAAAGTACGAAAACGTAAAAAAAAGTACGAAAACGTAAAAAAAACGGACGAAAACGTAAAAAACGAGCGAAAACGTAAAAAGGAATAACGATGCAAACGATCGTTGGCTAAATGGACTAACGTTGCCACATAATAACTAACGGTACAAACGTTTGGTTTAAGTTGAAAAAAAATTGAAAGTACGTTGGTGGTATCGGTAATAAAAAAGTAAATGGTTCATTGTGGTAAATTTCAGAAAGTACGTTGGTATTCTATGGCTTTTACCCATATTAATATATGAAGTTGTTCACAATTAGAGATTCCTAAAACATTAATTAAATAGAATTTACAAATCTGCCTTATAATTGCTATAGGAGTTCTTGCTATAATCTCTTCTTCAATGATAGTGAGAGGATAGTGATGGAATGGAGGAGTCGCCGAAGTTGAGTTGCTGTTGGTGGATCGTGCGTGTCAAGGAGGTTGCTTTCGTCGACGGCCCCATAAAGTGGATCAGTGAGGCTGCTGCCTTGAGATGTGAGGAGGGTTTTTTGGATAGTGTTGAAGAAAAAGAAAGATTGGAGTGATTTAGTTGGATGAGAGAAGCTGAATTGGTCAAACTTGACATGGTAGATAGAAAGAACCTTAAATTCATTGCCCTTCACATCCAAGATTCCATTTTGTTGTATGGGTTAAGAAAGTTTTCCACTCCTTTAAGACCAAGTCTTCCGAAATAATTCAACCACTATCTCTACTGTTGGACTCATTTTCCCATGTTTTTAGTATTTTGCATGCATATAGGCATTAGCTCACGTCTCTTTTATTTTTGCATGTATACTTGCGTTAGCAATTGTTAGTTTGTTATTTCTAGTATTTAAACATTGTACTTTCCATTGAGTTGAATATGAAGAAGAAAATTATTAAAAATTGTAAGAAGGTGTTTTAGTTGGGAAAAATAAATATTTTTTTTTTAATTTCATAAAAAAAGAAAAACCGAAAACCCGTTTAATCCCATTTTTTCCCAATAATTTTCAAAAATAAAAATAAAAATTCTAACTTTCTAATTTTAAGTAGAATAAAAAAACCCCAAATTTACCCTTTCTCCAATTTTTTTTCAAACAAAAGAAAGTCGGGGTTCCAATCTCATTTTAACCATAATATTATCTCGTACCATCTTCACTTTCCATCCTCCACCTTCCATCGTCGTCGCTCATCGTCGCAATCCGAAGAAATCTTGTTATCCTTATTCGAATCTTTGTCTCATTCTTATCTTGTAGTAAATCTCCTTTTATGAACAATACTTTATTGTTCGTTATATAGTAGCATTAATACACATTATTTAGCTGTGAATATATGTTACTTAAACCCACTAATAAAAAACAACAAAACAGATTTTCAATGGTTATACAATCTTCTCGCAATGTAAGTTTTATAAAATGGGGTTTTTAGTTGTACAAACAACTCTTTTGTGGAAGTAATATGTCTCATGCTGATGTAAGATGTCGACTTCGTAATTGCAGGAGATCGTTGTAATTAATGCCTAACGTCCAAGGTGTGTTTTTTTTAATTCATTCTCTGTTTGTTTTACATTTTAAATTCTAATGTCTTTTAATTTTTTGGTTTAATCCCTTACCTTTATTAGAATGGTTTTTTCTTTAAACAGGATCCTAAAATTAGCGGCTTGGTGAATCGGTTAAATTATTTTTATTTTTAATATGTGGAATATTGCGATTAATTTTGAATTAGGGCTTAATGGGTTATAGATTTTGATTAGTATTGTATTATTTTTATTTATGTAATAGTTAGTCTGGCATGCAGTGATATTTGTTGTAAGCTGGGGAAGTTGAAAAACTTGGAATAAAGAAGAAGTTTCTCCTCCCCAAAATTATGCCGAAGGAAAAAACTGGTGATTAATCCTTTTATACAGATTCATACATATTGTGACATGTAATTTGATTATTCTGTCGAGTTTTTAGGAGTTTAGACTTATGTTTTTTTTAACTTTGTAGTTATTGTCGTGTTATATGATTTTGGTTATTGGATTCTGCACTACAACAATGCCCCTTTCCCCCGCGGGTAGTTTTTCCCAGCGATTATCCTCGCTGAAGGGAAATGGCGCAATAAACGACAAAATACGTCAGTCGTGGCATTTATTCTGTTGAATCTTTAGTCATTACGTGTATTGATGAAACGTCGTCCCCCAGCGGAAATGTAGCTGGGGCGATTTTCATGAAAATCTTAATAAAAATAATTTTGGTAAATCTAAGCGGGAAATTATTTCCCAGCCAGTTCTTTCCCCGGTAGCGGTCCATGTCGCTGGGGATTGTTTTTGTTAAATTGTTTAAGTGCGTACTTTAGTCACATAATTGTTGTGTCATTAAGCGTTTGAATTGTACAATACTAATCCAGCGACATGTCGTGGGCGAACATAACAGGCTTATTTATCACTAGGTTCTCTCGGGCCCTTTTATAATGTGAACATATTTTCGGGTTTGAGCTTAGTTTCCCCTGAGACATGTTCGATTGGGGATGGTTTTTTCGTTTGACGTTAAAATAAAAACTTCGTTGTTTGGCAATTTTGGGCTAGTGGTCCTAGTTAGGAACTATGACAGTTAACGATAATGGGTTGACGTCACTCTTATGGCGTTCGGAATGTGTAAGAAGTGAGCAAAATCGGTGTGAGTGAGGTTCTTCAGAAGTACACGTAATGGTCCACATAGCGATTTTTGGGTTTTTATCCGTTCCCATGCGCTGAAACGAAGTGGGCCCGCGTTGATTCCTTCATCCCATTGCATTAGCTTCTACACTTGAACCTTAATTTGTGTAACAAGAGGCTCGATGGTATTGTAAAAACCTACTTTCGGGTAGAACCCTTTGCTAAATACATAGGTACCACTTTGTGTCATTCTGCATGTGTCTGGGTCTTCTTATTCTACGATTAGCTTACAACACGGTGCTCATTGGTTCTTCCAGTTGCTACCGCGGAAGTTGTAGGACCACTTGTTTGAACTATAATCTCATACGTACCCTTGTTACATTGGCATTTAATTCTTATTTTATCATTTAAACCTAGGCTATACGTTTGACCTCTAATGTTGAACCTAACTCATACATTGCACCTTAAATGTTGTACCCCCTAACATATACATTGATCCTACAATGTTTGAACACTTATCGTACGGTGAACCTTTTATGTTGAACACTTAATAAATACATTGTGAACTATATTGTTAGGTTATCATTTATTGGTTCAATGTATGTGTAGGGCTTTCAGACATGATAGGTTCAATGTATGTGTTGGATCATAGTCGGATCTTTGTTGTCGGATTCTGTTATGATTCGTAACATACCCAATTGTCGCATCCTTTGTTGTCAAAATGACATAGACCCGTATCTTGGTGGGTCGAACCCACACCGTCAAATACTCTTTCGGCATGGAGGCTAAACTAATCATCTAAATTGCGGCGCGTATTTTGGCTTCTGGTGGAATTTATTCTACCTATAGTTTTTAAGAAATGATGTTCTCTTTAAAGAAAAAAATCCGTTTTCGAAAATCAAATGTATAACCGTAAACTTTATCATAAGATGGCATTTGTAATATGGAAATATGCGTGGTTAGTGCTAATCAATCTAACTAGTCTAATTGAACCTTTAATGTGTACCCTAATCATAAATTGAATACCTACTAATGTGTTAACCCTACCTTATACGTTGATCCTCTAATGTGTAACCCTAACCCTTCCTGGCAGAAGGTCCTCGCGGGGGACAAGGCGAGGCTGATGGCCACTCTTGGGGTCAGTTATCCTTTTATGTTTATTTAATTATCGTGTTCATTTATTTAATTGTGTATATTTATCTAAATTCGTTTATTTATTTATATCATATAAATAAATAAACAAATTTAAATAAATATATAAATTATATTTCTAACTCTGTTTTCAATGTGTTGTATATGATTGCAGTCTACGTATAACCTCGAGCCGCATATGAGATCCGAGCGATGGCCTAGAATCGAAGGATACATTCAGGCTCAGTTTGGAAAATCATATAACACCAACAAGGCAACCTTGAAGAGGGAGCATTGGATCAGAGACCCCGAGACTGGAGCTTATGATTTGGATCGGATCAGGCGGGGCAAACCCGATGAGTACACGGATGATGAGTGGGAGAAATACATCAACTTCTGGAATGACCCTGCCAACGCCCAGCGAGCCGAAACAAATAGGCTGAATCGGTCCAAGAGCACAGTGGTATCACGCCATGGATCTCGGTCGATCCCTCTCACTCGACATCTGATGGTAATTATTATTATTATTATTGATTTTACATACATATATATATCTGATTATACATTTTGGTGTGTTAAGATTTGTCGTTTTTAATTAGATTGATCTTATATGCGTGTGTATGTACAGAAAATGACGTCGGCAACCCAAGAGGAACCATCAGAGATCGACACGTTCTATCGTCTCCACACCGTTAACGGTGTATTCCAAGATCCTGAGGCTCTCCGGATGTATGTAAGTATTCTTTCAAACCATACTTTAATGAATCATCGATTAATAATGTAGCAACCCGACTAATATATTTACTATCTTGTGTTATTGTCACTACATAGGATAGGATGAGGGAGCTCGAGGCGACGGGTGAGCACACCACTGCAGAAATCAACGCGATGGTCCGAGGCGGAAAGCTTCGCGGCCACATTCCTGGCGTGGGTCCGGTAATGCCAGGATACGTCCGCTCTAGGCTGAGCTATACCGCACCCGTTGACAGAAGCAGGGATGTCGATTTCATGATGAGCTTGATGAGGAGCGACAACAGGTTCGCGGATGCTTTTGCTCGGTATGATTCAGGTGGAGCCAGCGGGAGTGGCGGGAGTCGCGCGCGTGATAGAGAGGATGGTGATGATACGGGGGGTGAGGATGGTGGCGATGACACGAGTTAGTCGTGTTATATGTTCATTAGTATGGTACATTATTTCTTTATGTTTATCTTGTGGACTATTGACTTGTTTCCCTAGTATGCTACATTTAAACGCTTGTTTCCCTAAACTATCATGTGCACATATTCGGCTTTTGGACGATTTCCCTATATTAGATTTTGGTTTTGGTACAAGTTGTGGTGTATTTTGTATTGCGAGATGCGTTTACTTTGTATTTGTGTTTTGGTACAAGTTGTGGTGAGTGTATACAGGTTTTGGTAGATTTTTTCCGGAAAAAATCTGGAAATGCCTGCTGTGCAGGCAGATTTTTTCCGGAAAAAATCTGGAAATGCTGCTGTGCAGGCTGTATATAAAAAAAATTGCAGACTTTTCCCCAGCGACATGTCGCTGGGGAAAATCCCGCTAAAGGACAAAACTCTCGAGGTGAAAAGCGTTGAAAAGTCAAACTCAAAGGGAATTTTCCCCAGCGACATGTCGCTGGGGAAAAGTCTGCAATTAACTTAAGATTTTATTATTAACTATAAATATTTGGTTTTAATCAGAAGTTTCCCCAGCGACATGTCGCTGGGGAATATACTGCCACCGTGGCACCAATTCCTTGACCAAAAAATACGTGGGGCCCACTTTTCGCTGGGGATTGTCGCTGGGGAACGTTTTGCCATCGAGCTTACCCCATCAACTTTTCCCCAGCGACATTTCGCTGGGGATATGTTTCCCCAGCGACATGTCGCTGGCGAAAGGGTCGGAATGTTGCTGGGGAAAGCATCGAATGTTGTAGTGTCATGCTATAATGATAGGGCCTTCTGGTCTTAGCCATAAGTGTAGGTCTCAACACCCTTGACGAAGCATCTGTAAGACTTTAATGATAGACAAGCATTTGACAAAATAAGTATGGGTTGCAACAAGTTTTTTCGTATGGGTTGAAACAAGTTTTAATTTTCATGTTTAGTATTTTCACAGATTTTATTAGTGGCTACATTTTTAGTCATTCACTTATGAATGGGTAGCTTAAACTGGTTATGTTTTATCTTGATAAGAAGTGCTACTCAGTAAATTAGATTTATTAAGAAGTGCTACAAGGAATGTGTTTCATCATGCTGTTATTTTTTTATAGTGAAATTGTTTGATCCGTTGTCAAATTTTGATCACTTTAGAAAAGCTAATGGATTATATTATGTTACTTTCAATGAGTGCCTTTGAACTTCTCTGTAGGTGTCGAGGTATAATACCGATACCTATGGTAACCGCTGCTTTTCAACACCAATCTTTCTTACTCCGTATATGTTTATGTTATAAGAGGTTTAAGAAGACTGAGAAGAGCTAAATTAAGGAAGAGGTAGTTTTAAAGAAATGTTCACTACTAATATGTTTGTTATCATGTGAATTTAGTATTAGGAATCATAGTAACATACGTTCATGATAGCTTGAAAAGGGTAAAAAAGACACAATTGGTCTACTCTGGTTATTATTAGTATAGTTTTAGTTATATAGGTTTTTGTACACCCAAAGAAGTAGACTTGCACCATATCTTAAAAAACTTCTTTGAGATAAAAATGATGTTTCCTAAGCTGCCAAACATTTATGTTCTAAGTTTGAAAATAAGTTAAGTTATTAAGCAACTTATATATCTTTATATAAACTCTTAGCCTAATTAAGAAATTGTAATATGATTAATGTAAACAATGTATTATTATTATTTTTTTGTTTACATCACAAATCTGTTTAGAGAACTTTGCAAAGGTAGTAGAACTAACTAAGAAGGTTTTGTACTTAACTGAAAGTTTTCGCTCATTTATAAATGAGTTAAAGAGTATGTCAAGGTAAGTAGTATTTGAATAAATTTGTTGCTTCGGTATGAAATAAAAATGATCAAAAATAAACAATCCTTGCTATGTTTAGTGACTAAATTTGTATGCATATCAAAATTGTGTACAAGTACCTTTTGTTGGGTCTCTATTTTACATCATAGTAAATTTTGTTGGGTATGAGCGACATGGATGGAGACAAGTTGGAGCTCATTTGTTCCAACCAAAAGAAGCATTTCCTTTCATCATATTCGGGTTTTCACTATCTATTAATGTTTGCGTTTAATATAACTTTGTTTTTGGGTCACCGTGTTTTTTGACCTTTTGACCAACTAATTCATAGGGTTTGAAACCATCGTCACACAAACTCAAACCAGGTAAAGCCCCCCTCCCTTTTCAGGAGGTTGGCGTGGCCACTTCAAGGTTGTTTGCACCTAGCATGAATTGAACTTGAGAGCTCACACATTTTTAGAGTGATAGCTACAACTCTCTTTGCCACTAGGTCACCCTTAAGTGGTGTATGTCTTGGAAGTAGTGTGTGTCTTCTATCGTATTTAAAAAAAGGTTTCGTCATGTTCCTTTTCTGTATGTTGATATCTATAAATTATCTCGGCTAATCATCACGTATTTTATTACTTGCATGGGCGGAGAAAAGGGGGGGGGGGCAAGGGGCAAGTGCCCCCCTAGCGAAAAAAATTGTAGTGTAAATTTTCGAAAATATCCGATTTTTTTTTGTAATTTGCCTCTCCTAAGAATCATTTTGTAGTGTAGTTATTAAAAAATATCAAAGTGTGCCCCCTCGAGCCAAACTTTCTGGCTCCGCCTGACCTTTAACTATGATAACTTGGATGCCGGATTGAAAAGTGTTTGCTTCAGGGGTATGTTGTTTATTGTATTAACTTGAACTTTATTTATTACTGTATAATATAGTATAACGACTAAATTAATTACTCTTTTAAAAAACTGATTCAGATTAATCAATCCAACTAAATAACATATAGAAAATGTGTGGCCAGTAACTCAATATCACATATTTTTACTGATAAATGTCAATAGTGTAATAAAAAATAGGGTTAATTATTTGAAAATGTATCATACTTGCCACTTTTTGGTATTGTGTGTATTAAACTTTTTTTTTCCTTATTGTGTGTACTGAACTTTCAAATTTTGACTTTTGTGTGTATTTGTGACCATTTTAACCTTATTTTTTTCAAAATTCGAAGGGTAAAATGGTCATTTTAAATGGCAAAATAGTGACAAAACACACACAAAAGTCGAAATTTGAAAGTTCAGTATACACAATAAGAAAAAAAAAGGTTCAATACACGCAATAACAAAAAGTGACAAGTATGATACATTTTCAAGTAATTATCCCTAAAAAATATGCTCTTTATAATCCTTTACTCAACTTATTGATGAATAATCTTAAAGGCATCACAATATAATATATATATATATATAAATAGAAATAAAACAATGATTGTACACAAGAGCCCAAATAAATGACCCGAACCACGACACTAGCGACATAGGATCGAACAGCGTATTTTCACCTAAAATGCCCTTATTGTAATCAACCGTTTCAGGTAACAAAATGCAATGTTTAACTAAACATTTAGTTTTATGAGTCTTTGACAAATAATCAAATACCCTAAATATACTTAGGAAGACACAGTTGAGAAATATTGTGAAAATCATCATTATCAATAATAATATAACGGTTGCAGCTAAATTGTAATTGTGGCAAAATCTTAAATAGTGTTTATAGACTACATATTAGATTTTAGTGGTGGGTTATCACTTTTTCAATAAGATCAACAGATAGTATAATAAGAGTATTTTTATGTTTTATGCCTTAATAAATAGTTAGTGGCGGGGTGTAAGTCATTATGTTATAGAAGCAGATTACATGTTGTTCTTATATATTTGGGTTTATACAGGTTGCTAGAACATTAATGAGGCAGCTGTAATGTCACTAGAGGATGGAGATGTACACATAGTACCAGGTGTATTGTATAACCATTTTAGCGTCAAAGCTAAACCGTGAATTTTTTGTTATGGAACAAACGTGGGGCAACACAAGAAAATAGTGTTCCAGCCGCTCATGCAATATTGACATAATAGCAATATTGACATAATAGCAGGTAACTCTTTTTTGTGATTGTTAACAAACCGTTCATACCATAGTCGTAACTTTTTTAATCATCTTTCTGGTAATACGCAATCTTCATATGTCATGTACGATCATCATATTGACAATGTCTTTTCTACCCAAAACATTTTACTATTATCAATATAGAATAATTTCTTAATAGTAGTTTAAAGAGTTGTATATGAGGACTTTGTTTTTTCTTCATTTCCAGGTGAACTTCCAAGAGCTTTAGCTTCAATGCCCGCTATCTATCGAGTTGATTTACTTAATAGACAACTACCGAACCTGATGTCGATTTGAGTTTCAACGAACAAACAGGAATGCAATCTCCGCGGATGAACATCCATTTCTTTGTTCTTGCGGATAATTTACTAACTTTTATTCTCTTATCCGATAAAGATTCATTTCTTTTCATTCTTAATGCACTCAACAAATATGTTACGATGTTTATAATTGATTAACTGTTACTTAACACACTAAATAAACGGTGTTCATTTACGAATCTTATTAAGTTTTATATCCTCATATCGGATTAATATTCACTTATTTTTTGTTCTTTATTCACTCTATAAATATTTTACGTTTTTCGTAATTGATTAACCATTCCTTTATTTATTCTGGAATACTCACAAGGCAAGCCCGCCCATCGGGCGGGCTTTGCAAATAGTATATATATATATATATATATATATATATATATATATATATATATATATATATATATATATATATATATATATAATTAATAATCACTTTCAAATAGTCCGTTTTAAGCGTTTTAAACGACTAGTTTTTGCTTATTGGGCCTTAAGGCCCATTAGTAGTCCAAAAATATTATTATTAGTTTTAAGATTCGATTTAGGCCCATTAGTAAAGCCCATTAAGAAAATAAGTCCAATGAATAATCCACAAAAGAATCCATGGGTTATGGACTAAGACTAAGCCATGGTTTGGGCTTAGCTTATTGGGTCGTGGCCTTTTAAGCCCATAATAAGCTATCAGTAGCTTATTATTAAGCCGTTAAGCTACGCGAGTTTTTAAATATCAAAATAAGCTATAACCAAAAGCTATGAAAATAAGCCATGCCACAATAATGTCTACAATAAGCTGCGGCTTATTGGGCCTTATTGGGTCGTGGGTCATATAAGCCTAAAACACATATATTAAGCTTATAAAATAAGCCAATAAGCTATACGTTATTCTAGTTCTCAAAATAAGCTATCATAATAAGCTATAAAAATATAACAAGAATAGGTAATAACCAAAATTACTTTTCCTTTGTTTCCTTTTTCATTTGAAAATAAATAAGCCATAAATAAGCCGTATAAGCTTGTTTTAAGCCAAAAATAGAAATAAGTTACTAAGTATATTAATGTTATTCAACCATCACGTCCAAAATAATAAAATTATCTTTTCCTTGTGCCCTTTTTCCTATGTTTGAACCAAACAACACCCCATAATATTTATTTCAAAACTTTAAGCTTTCGATTTTTGGAAAACTAAACGTACAACCAACATCTATGCATCATAAAGTATTCAAAAGTACAAGAATATTTGAAATAAGATGACTTACAAAAATAGGGTTTTGAGGATGAAATTTACACGAAACCGACAACCCAAACGTTGTTTTAAAGAAACCACGCTATTAGAATCAACCCGGACAAACTTAGACTTCCATTTTTCTTGATCAAAAATCAAAATAAAAGTGTGTGTGTGTGTTGTTTTCGGACGCAAGAAAGAAAAGGAAGAGAGAACAAAAAAATGATGTGTGTGTAAAAATGAAATAAGATGTGTGTGTTTGAAAAGATATAAGACAAAAGTTATACCAAGGGTGGGACAAACTCGCTAAAATGTTGCCTTCTTGCTCCCTTGTGGGGTTCGAACGCCTAGAGGCTTCTAGGGGAATCCTTGGAGCGTTTTGGCTCTTGTCGGGTTACTTAATGATCATAACTCGTGATTTAAAATATGACCCGAAGTTTTCTTGCATTTTTAACGGATGTAAAAATGGTTTTAGATGAACTTTGAATATTTACACTATGGGTAAATAAGTTAAATTGCTTTAAATTTTGTATGGACCATTAACGGACGTGTCGAAACGCGTTGTTTGTTATCTTAAGCCGTTTGTAAGACAACCTCCTAAAAATTAATCAAATATAAGTATAATCATCTACAATGAGATAATTAAAGAGAATAATAGCACTAACGATCAAATAGATAATAAACTGATTACCGTAAATTATAGAAATCGATCTGACAGAAACAGAAAATGCTAAAAGTCAAAGGACTTAAAATAGAACATTAAGAACTAGAAAATCCACAAAGGTTACATTCTACCCCCCTTAAAAAAATTTCTCTCTAAAATTCAATTAGTATTAGAGCTAAAAAGATGCGGGTATTTGAGTTTCATCTGATCCTCACGTTCCCAAGTAAATTCAGGCCCTCATTTCAAACTCCATTGAACCTTAACGATAGTCATCCTACTTCGCTTAAGCTTCTTGAACTCCCATTCTAGAATTTCCACTGGCTCTTCCACAAAGTTCAACTTAGCATCAACTTGGATTTCCTTTAAATGCATATGTAGTGTTGGGTCGGCCAAACATTTCTTCAGGTTCGACACGTGAAACATGTCATATATGAACATCATTTAGCTCTTGAGGTAGTCTTAGTCTATAGGCTATTGGACCGATCCTCTCAGCGATCTCAAATGGTCTAACAAACCTAGGTTCTAACTTGCCCTTCTTCCCAAAGCGTACCATACCTTTCCAAGGCGAAACTTTGAGTAGAACATGATCACCTACACTGAATTCTAAAGGTTTCCTTCTCTTATCTACATAGCTTTTCTGACGATTACGTGCATCCTTAACCCTATCCTTGATCTGTAAGATCTTCTCAATGGTTTCTTACACTATCTCAGGCCCTATCAACTGCCCTTCTCCAACTTCTGCCCATAGAATGGGTAAACGAAACTTTCCCCCATAAAGTGTTTCAAGCGATGCACATCTCACACTAGAATGATAACTGTTGTTGTTGGAAAACGCAACCAATGGAAGATGAACGTCCTAACTTCCCTCGAAGTCCATGATGCATGCTCTAAGCATGTATTCTAAGGTTTGAATTGTACACTCACTTTGACCATCAGTATGTAGATGGTAAGCCGTACTCATGTCCAACCTAGTTCCTAATGCCTCTTGCATTGACTGCCAAAACCTTGATGTAAAATGACTATTACGATTGGATATGATCAAGATCGGCACACCATGCCTTGCTACATGATGCGTATTTTGCTTTAAGTACATTTTTACCAAGTTTTAAATTTATAAAAATCGATTATCGATACACGCACTAACGGTCAGAGAACCCGGTCATATATAGTGCAGTAGCTTGGTAAATATGAGGTCGTCCCAAGAACTAAGGTTTAATAGTTCTAATTTGATTGTTGTCACGATTGAAAATGTTTTTAAGATTTATTTTAAGAACTACAAAAAGTAAATGCAATCAAATAAATAGATAGAAGATATCAAGGAGAAAGGCATGCTAACCTTACCATTTCACTACCAATGATACGATTACAACTTCCTGTGCAATGTTTAGTTATCAATTCTATTAGTGGTTCTAATGTTGACAGACCCGAATTTTCATTTAAGGTCTATCATATGCTTACTCTGTGATCCCACATTCCCCTACGATCACACGAGCAGGGCATCCAAGCTTGCAGTGGTTAAACCCCAACTACTCTTAAGACCAATCTATAATCTAAACCGATTATTAACCCCTTCTGAAAGAGTTCCCATGCTTTTTAAGTATATAATGTGATAAAGGCGGTAATCTATTTAATTCCTACACTAGGGATAGATGCCAAGCTACCCTAGTACCCCACTAATCCCAGGTTCAACATGGTAAGTCTAATATCTGGATTAATAAGATCTAAGCCACCTTCTATACTACCAAAACATAGGGATCAATGAAAGGCTATAAGGATATCTAACAGAACCATAATTAAACAGGAAATCATAATCATAACAACAGTAACTACATGGTTAGGCCAGCACTAAGAGTGCTTAGCCGCTCATAGTAACAACAATGCAAGAATTAATGAATAAAGACATGGGTTGAATCATCATAATTCTTACAGTGAATGAAATGAACGATTAAATACAATAAGTGTGCTAGTGGCTTCTCCCTATATAACAACCCATAATTTTCATCAAATGCAAAATCAACCTATTTTACTATAATCATAATTGTACGGGGAAATTTTTCACTTTATTACATTACTTGCATTGCCAATATCTCAATATGCAATGTAACTTGCATAACTAAAGTTAACAAGCTCACGCAACCTACCTATGGCAATCCTATCTACATATATGTCAAGCAAACATCATAACATGTCAATTACATATCTTAATATCAATATTACAAAGTACATTACTCATATAATGTACCATTTGCAACATTATATCAAGACGGGCTTTAAACCATTATCGTTTACCTCTAAACCCTAATTCCATGAAGAGTTAACATCTAAAGTGAATGTACAAGCTACTAAAGCATATGTACAAGTAATATAACATCTCATTTGAAATATAAACTCCCTCCAAGTCAAGGTACAAGTCTTATAAAGCACAATGTACAAGTCATTAAGCATGACATCCAAAATTGCCATTTCATCTTTGGTTTCCTAAGAATCTTGTACAATCTATCAAGTACAAGTTACAAGCAAGTCATGCACTTCATTTAAAATCCATATTCATTCTCATTTCATGAAATTACAAGAAATCCAAGTTAGAAACCCTAACCCAAGCTAAATAATAAATCGTGACCCGTTTCTTGATTTTTATCCGTTTTAAACCTCAACCACTACTCAAATAAGCTGTAATAACTTAATTTACAACATTATCAATCATATTCTATCATCATTTCATCATTTCATCTCAATTATATACAAAATAAATCCAAGAAACCCTAAACGTGCCCTAATTTAACTTTGGACCCGTTTACTCGTTTTCACCCATTTTAAACCCGAACCACCTATCAATTCTGGTTAATAATCTTTAATACAAGTCTTGTGAACATATATCTATCATTATATCACAAGAGTACACGAAATACAAAGCTAAAAACCCTATTCGTGCCCTAATTTGACCCGTGACCCATAACCTTGCAAATTGACCCATTTTTAAAACTTTCTTTTGCATCTAAGCACCTTGTGACTCACCCACATGCTCCATAGCAGCAGCTACAACAAATATCTTCACCATTTCTTGGCTAGAAAAGAGACCACATCATCACCTTGGTCCCTAAGTCTTGTCGTGGCAAGTCATCACCTCAAATACCCTCCATATCACATGTCTACCACCCTAGACCCTCCATGTCACCCTTGTAGACTCTCTAACTCAGCTAGAATAGAAATATGACACCTCACCCTTTTACCTTGGCCTCTAAGTTGAAATCTACCTATAAATAGGGGCGAACCATGTTCATTTCAACTCATTCCCCACTTCCTCCTCTATAACCCATCATAGCAGCAATCCTTTTCTCAAATAAGTTCCTAAGAGGTCCTAAGAAGTCTCAAGAACAGAAGTGAAGCAAAAGAAACCAAGAAAAGAAGCCCGGGAGTCGATATTCTAGGCGTACGAAGCTAAAAGTCCTGATTTCGATCCGTTTCCATGCTATAAGATCAAACCCAGTTTCTAAAGGTTCCAATTCTGATCCTATACCCTTATGATGTTCATACAATCATACATAAACTCTTGTTAAAGTTTTATAACTCAATTCATGCTCATTTTCCATTTTGATCCAAAACCGTACACCCGAAACCCTAATTTCATGTTTTTCTTTAATCTATAAGCTAAACTTGTAAACTATTGTTATGATCTATACTAATAAGCTTAACTAAAGTTATAATAATTACTTTATTGATTCTTGAAAGAATTTGAATTAAAAACCCCCGCGTTTTCGTTTTAAAACCCTAATTCGACCCGTTTTGATTTCTAGCTTAACGAATCATTAAATTGAGCTTTCGTTACGTTAAATCTTCATATTTTATCATATATTAATAAGCTATAACCTGTAAATATCTTTTGGAATGTTAAAATAAGCTTGCATGGCAATTCGGACTTGTTTTGCAAAAGTATTCCATGCAAGGGGTATATATCGTGACTTTTTGAAACTTATAACTAAAAGGACTGAAAATGTCATTTTATCAAAGTTATAACTATAGGGGTCTATTATGTCACTTTCCAAAGTGCAAGGTTTAGTTTGTACATCTTTTAAACTTGAAGGACCAAACTCGTAAAAGTGCAAACTCCAAGGGTATATTTTGCCATTTTTCATTCTCAAGGGTCTAAAATGTAACATTTTGAAAAAGTGTAAAAATGTATTCAAAACCTTACAAGACATAACTTTAATTAACGCTTGTCGTGCTTATCATTTCCAGATATTGATCAAAACGCTTAAAACCGATTATATCATATCACAATACTAGGGAGCTTCATATTAAGGGGTTTCATCTTGGTATTACGTTCTGACTGAGTTGTTGGGTTTACGATTTAAAGTGCCCTAGCTCCTCAAACGTTTACTGAATGACTTCTGAATTATGATAGCCCAAACAGTGATACAATAAATCCAAACCTTCCAATCAAACTCATAACAATATTAGACTCTTAGAACCAAAGTTCTAGAGTACAATCTCCCTAAGACTTGACATATTTACTCAGGTTGCGTGACGTGGCTGTTTACTATCATTTTGCTATATCAACCTTCCCTGTTAAGATTGTGATAAGGTCGTCAGCTTTCATTTTGGAATATTTATTACAACTACCTATCAGGTGAGTTCATAGCCTCACTTTTTAATCTCTTTAATGTTTTCATAAACCCGTGAGGGGGATACATGCTATAAATTACGAATACAAGTATTTTTCCAAGTTATATGCTATCCTGATATACCATTACAACTAATGTCTAAGTTACTTTATGCCAAAATTCCCTCATTATCATGGACCATTAATCACTTACGGGTGAACGCAAATATTGTTGATAGATCTATCGGGATTGATGAATCCTGTTTGTGTTAGCCGGATAGATAACCAAACACACTATATTTGAATTTCATAGGTATATGGAAAATACCTACACCGGGGACCATTATCTCTCTCTATATATATATCACATCATTTTGGGTATATATATATACACATTAGTCAGTTTGTGTGCCATGAGCTTAGACAATAACGCAATAATACACTGTTAATAATAATGTTACCATTTTTCCCTGATAATTGTATTCGTTGCAATTATTACAAATAACGGGTGTACAACAACGTAACCCAATATCAAATATCACAATAATGCAATTTTCCATAATAATTGTGCTTGTACAATTATTACACTATAACTTGTATTCAAACTATTTATCAAACCTATGAATTTCACTCAATCATTGTGTTGACTTTTTAGCATGTTTATCTCAGGTAATTGAGGAATATATGGCACGGAGTGGCTTGGACTTAAAGATGGCTGAACTGTTATCATTCACACTTTATGTTTTAGATTTTGGAACCTGCATTTTGTAAAAACTCTGATTATAATGAATGATAACTAAATTATCCAAAAACGTCTCTTTTGAGTCATTTTCCAATGATTATGACTGTTGTACTATGAAGTAATACCCCAGATTAGCTTTCGCTGCTATATTTGTCAAAATGGGGGTGTTACACCCTAGGACCTTCAGATGAAACGCTTCGAACCTTAGGGGTTTGGTTCACCGCTTAGAACTGTTTGTGAAGTGGTGGTGGTGAGTGATGCTAAATGAGCCGAAGGAGGGCTCTATTTATAGGATTCGAAAGGTTTACGGCATAATCCTTATGGGATGTTACATCGTAACCTTGCTACGTAAGCATCCAATCTTCTAGGCATAAAAGTATGTTACGGCGTAACCTTGTCGCCTAAGTTACGTCGTAACGCTGAGTCAGATACATCATCTCTTGTAAATTTGAATGTCGCGGCATAATCTTAGAGACACTTACGCCGTAAAGGGTATCATGACTCATTTCTTCATTAGAATATGTTATGGCATAATCCCTTGGGGGTGTTACACCGTAAACTGCCTTGGACTCTTCACTTTAGTGCATTTCTTGTCCAAATCCCTTGTCTTTTGCTAAAATGCTCACTTGGTCCCTAAAAACTAATAATAAATAATTAAGTAACGTTTTCATACATTAATAGCATATTTGTAATCATTTTTATAGGGAATTTGATATTAAAATGTATCAATTATTTGATGTTATCAAATATCCCCCCACTTGACTTCTACTTGCCCTAAAGTAGAACTGTTTAGAATAATTCATAAAAAAAATTCCTCAATTTAACTTGAAAAAATGAATCTATAAACTACTTATGCTAGAAAACATCTGAGCCGAACACCTCACGAAAAGGAGATAAAAAACACTCAACTGTCATTACTAATCTAAGTGTTCAATTTCGGGGTGATCAATCAATTGCACGAACATAGTATGTGTACTATCATAAGCTTGGAAAGTAGACAAGTTTCCACCAACTAGAATTAGGGTCTAAATAGTCTCCAAGGCAACATGGGTGATATTTGGTTTATTAGGTGATATAAAGGGTAAGGATAGACATGAGATACAATTTAAATGGTTGTTAAGATAAAAACACGAAACAAATAGTCTAAAGTAAACTAAGGTTGTCATAACTAGCTACTGTCCATCCAAGGTCTAAAAGTCTATGTTCGAAAACCTGATCTTCAATAATGGGCTACTAGCTCCATTCTTTATACTTGCTAAGATGGCTTGGTGCAATAATAGGCTACTAGCTCTATTTTTTTATTTTTTTTATTTTGCACCATCTTTACATTTTTAGGACATGGGTGACTTTATAGTTGCACCCTCTTTTCTTTATTTTCTTCTTGATAAATATGAAAATGCTACAAGAGTTTATATCTTTAATTATTGCCCCTGTAACATCCGATATTATGCGCACATCACTCCACTTGAGATGAACTATAACACCTTGTGTTTTCAAGTCATTGACGACGTCGATAAATCTACTATTTATTTTTAGTGTCGTACGCATTTGCTTGTAATTTCATGTATTAAGTAAAATCGCGTGAGCTAAAAATTAGCGTTCAATGTAAACGGGCACCAAACAATTAAGCGTTTACATCAATCAAGTTTTACATAATTATTTTGAGAATAATTATGGTCTTTGTTTATTTTATTTTTATTGGTTACGTAAATTTATTACGTTTCACGATAAAGTACGTTTAGACATACCCGGAACCACGTTAATTAATCTACGCTTCAACAAATACCCACGATTGTACCCAATACCCAAAGTTTTATTAAATTTACTCAAGTTAATATTACTTTACACTTTGTACATTAAAGAAATAAAACAATACACAAATACTTGCAAGTAAACATCTTTTACTAAAATCTACAGTTGTAACTTTCCTATATTTCACTAAATATTATGTTAGATAGCAAAAGACTTCTAGAAGCCCTTTTCCCCCTCCCCATCCCACGGCAACAACAACAATAAGAGTCATAGAGCACAATTTTCATACAACTTGGCTTGTACATCTCTTAATATTAAAATAGCCATACTGGTCCCAATTTGACATGTCATCCTTAAGAACCCTCCTTATGTCTACAAAGACCACTATTGCATTCTTTTTGACCAACTATCTCTTATATGTGCAAGTATTCAAGGAGAGATAGCACTTAGATAGCAAAACACTTAACTAAAAATAAAACAAACTTCTTCCTTTGGCTCTCATATAAGCCACGACAAACATACACCTCTTTAAGCAATCCATACCTTGATTTTCTAAGAGCATACACACATACACACATCATTCCTAAGGCATACTAAGATGTTTCCAAGCATTGGTTAACCATTTTCAAGTATTTATCAAGAAAAGGAAAGCTAGGGTTTCATTTGGAAAACAAGGGTTTTCTTGGTTGCAAGCTTTGGTTTTTAATCTAAACAAGGGTTTAGATTGTGTTGGCTATCATCATCATTCATCATAAGGTCATCTAGAACTCATTTATGTTCTTAAAATTTATTCATTATATGCATATGTTTGTTCTTTATAGCAAGATTCAACATTTAGGATTTTACATGTAAAAGAGTTTTTTACTTGTGATAAATCATTTTGGTACACTTTTACATATGTGTGATTTATTGATAATATCATGTTAAATATGGATCTATATAGTGGATTATACCCAGTTGGTTAAGTGTAAATGATTACTGTAGTTATTAGGGTTTATAGTGTCATACTAATTGTTACAAGTAAATGTAATGCAATTGACATGGTTTAAATTTTGTATATGGCATTTGGTGATGTTATATGAACACTAAAATAAGTTATATTGGAAGTATAACAATTGTACACTCATGGTTATTGTGTAAAAATGGTTATGTATAAAACTAGTGATTAAAGGTTACATAAGAAAGTTATGGTTTAAAAGAGTTATTATGGACTTGTTATCATGGAATTTTGGACAAGAGATGGACTAATGGACTTTATTATATGTAAGACATATAATATATATATAGTATATAGACTTTGGTTTAAATACAAAGTTGAAAGAAACTATAGAAAACAATGTTACATATGGAATCAAGAAAAGACATCCTAACTTTTTGTTTTAATTCGACATACAACCTATCCATTTTATATTTTTATAAAATAGTACGTCTCATGACGATTCCAAAAAGCTAAGAAACTCAAAAAACAGATTAATAACGAAAAAGATACGCTAATTACGAGTTATACGTTAATTAAACGAGTTTATAAAATAACTTTTATAAAAACAAGTTATACACCACATCCAACACACCCACACACACAACAAAACTCTATACAAACAGAAGGTCTGGACCATTTTTATTTAAATCAAACATATTTTTAGGGTTCCAAAATGTAAGGAAAACGTAATTTTTCAATCAATAACGAAGAAGTTACAAATTACGTGAGTTTACGACAATAAATACTTTTATAAAACTATTTTTATAAAAGTTACTATTCATGACAAAAACTTTTATTTTTGTAAACCTCATAAATCAATAGAACTTTCAATTACAAGAACGTGCTCGAAGGAATCGCTAAAAACGGTACTAATGGTACTAACTAACTAACAGTACTAACACTTTGTACTGTCGGTACTAAGTATAACTGTCGGTACTAACTATTGTACTGTCGGTACTAAGTTTATGAAAACATTGATCCTAACAAAAATACTTTTATAAAAGTTACTGTTCACATCAGTAAAATACATTTTGAAAACATCATTAATTAGATAGAACTTTTAATAACGAAGACGTGCTCGAAAGAATCACTAAAAACGGAGCTAAAACGAGTAAGATACGACATTTACAGGTTTACGACAATTAATTTTATAAAAGTCTATGAATAGTAAAAAGTATTGTTCACCAGAGGACATGAAATAAAAAAATGTCATATTTTGATATGTCGTCTTAATACGAAAGCGTGGACATAAGAAACATACCAAACGGACTAAAAACGTGAAATTTACGCCGTTTTTGCTAATGAGATATTTATAAACGTTTTAACTTTATAAATACGTTTTTACAATTATATTGATTTACAAGTTTTGGGGTGAGAAACATGCTTTGTTTTATAATTGAACGCAAGTGGACATTTTATATATTGATTACGTTTTGCCTAAGTAGCTTGAACCCAATATGCCCGGTATCATGAACTGTTAATTTCTGGTTTGGAAGCGCGAGTGTTATAAATAGATCTATTTGGGATTGACCTCCCCGTTCGGGTGATTAGCTATCACCGGGAACGAACGTTATAGCATGTCGAATTTGGGATGTTTCGGGTTGAACATCATCATGGGCAATGTAGGCAATATTTATATTGTATTCATATATGTCTAGCTTCAGTGTCATGAGCTTAGGGAAACGTAATGGCATTTTGTGATATTTATCACGGGGAAATCTTGCGGTCCGGATTTATACATATATAAACCTATGAATTCACCAACTTTATGTTGACCGTTTTAAGCATGTTTTTCTCAGGTTAATAAGGTACAAGAAACAAGGATACATTGGTGGTCTACATTGTGGAGTCATTTCTATAAAGATTTACGTGCATCACATTTTGGGGATATTTGTCATGTAGAAAAATCTTTGCATTTTCAAGAATGAACAAGTTTAGCCGTTGAGCTTTTGTAACAATAATTTATTAAATCCAATGTATCATTTTCAAACGACACGTTTAGTGGTCGTTCTCTCATGTCTTGTGCAATGTTATTATGAAGTAACGCTCCCGGATCCTTATTCCGCTGCGACCCATTTTGGGGGTGTTACAGATTGGTAATCAGAGCCAAGGTTATAGAGAACCAGGTCAAATGTTTTGCTGGACTATAACCATTTTCAAACATTACATTCAAAAGGGGGTTTTCACGGGACATAAATACACTAGTTGTTGCATTAGTTGGTTATACTAGATGCATTCATAATTGATATACGTGTTTATATTATACTACGTATATACCATACTGGTCTTATATAATATAGTTATATAAGTTATTTTTGCTTGTTACAGCAGTTATGTCGTCTGATTCTGCGGTTACCTATACTTCCATCCACTCTGAGGCACGATCTTAGAGTATCCCGTCTGAGGATCCTTACGAGGAGGCTGCCCGACAGTTGTTGGAGCAGGCACCACGTCCTTCAGAGTATGTACCTGATCCCATGGAGCTGGAGGATCATGTACCAGTGTACATTCCTGAGCCTGAGCACCCTGAGGATTTAGTGCCAGCTGAGGATGAGGCACCTATAAAGGCATACATTACTGAGGTTGCTCCTGCACCGCCACTACCACCACCATCATTTCTACCCACACTTGTCCGACCCCCACATACTAGAGCAGCCATGGCTCAGAGGAGAGCTGCAGCACCATCCACCTATCATTCACTACTTCCATCAGGGACGCCACGATTGTTACCTATACCATTACCTGCACCATCCACTAGCCGCAAAGCTGACGTTCTTGAGACTGACATGCCGCTTCATAGGAGGCTACTACTTACTGCTCCCACACCTAGGTTTAAGGTTGGGGAGAGTTCTGCTGTTGCTGCTGCTACACAGCCAGGATCTACTATGGCCCGCAGGGTCGATCACAGTTTTGTAGACACTGTGGATACTAGGGTTCGAGATACTGAGAGGAGGACTATGGCTGTCGTAGAGGTGGTCAACTTGAGGGTCAATTACCAGGTAGATTATCGCAGGAGAGAGAGTTTAGAGTTTTATTCACGACATCAAGAGGCCCAAGAGGACCGGGCTGCGGTGAGTGCTGAGATTAAGATATTGAGGAGAGAGAGGCTTGCTTATGAGCAAGAGAGCATCGAGACCCGTCAGGCCTTGGCTAGGTCTGAGGCTTATAGCAGGGCACTAGAGGCACGGATTAGAGTGTTAGAGACTCAGGCGTATCGCCACGAGTGGCAGCGTCAAGACGGAGATGATCGTGCTATTGAGCATATCATGCGTACCCAGGCCTTGGAGGTTGGAGCACGCGTTGACACCTTAGAGGACACTGGTAGTAGTACCTAGGGTTACCTTTCTATCATATTGTAGCTATACTATATAGCATGCTAAGTTTTTATGGGTTACTCCCAGCTAGCAGACTATATAGATCTTTTGTTTTTGTTTAGCTATCATGTATAGCCTACTAAGTATTACGGGGTAACTCCCGGCTAGTAGGGCTCTAGGTTTATTTTCATCTTGTAACCTAGCAGTAGGGAATCATTTTGTACCAAACAGATCATGTATGTTTCCAGATTATATATGGAATGGATGTATTATGTCATGTCGATCTCGTGTTGGTTGTATATTTCACTGTGTGATGTGATCTCATTTTATTTATTATGCATATGTCATGTCACGTTATGATTGTATGAAATCTAACGGGTATTATAGTTTCTTGTGATTTAAAGAACAATGAAAACTGTTAACCAAGGGATGAGTGTCGAGGAAATTGAGCAGATTGTGTCCCAGTGAGTGGCTAATGCTATCGAGGCTATTGCTATCTACGAGTCAATAAATCAAACCAAACAGCAAGAAAACAAAGTAGCAGGGAATGCTAGTAACAAAAGGAAGTGGGAAGGTGGCCACAATGGAGGCTCTAATCAACAACAAAACAAAGAGCATAAGGTGTTTAAAGCACACGCTATTAGGCCAAACAACAAGAAAGAATATGCTGGAACTCTACCTCTATGCAACAATTGCAAATTCTACCACAATGGCCCATGCACTATAATGTGCAGGAATTGGAAGAAGGAGTATGCTGGAACTCTACCTCTGTGTAACAAGTTCAAGTTTCACCACGTGGGCATGTGTGCGGAAAGGTGTAACAATTGTAAGTGGAGGGGCCACCAAGCAAGAGATTGTAGGATCTCAGGCCCGAAGGCAAAACCAAGGCCCTCAATAGCAAAACTGAAAGTTGAGGTCACCTGTTATGAGTGTGGAGAGCTAGGACATTACAAGAGGGATTGTCTAATAGTGAAGCTTCAGAACCGTGTGGACAAGTATTGGAAGAGAAAAGCTCGTGGAGACTCTATCGCCACGACGTCTAACATCAACATCTAATGGGAGACCTGTTACCTAGTAAAACTTAAGTTGGAATTATCGTAGACTCTATATCCCTTAAGAATTCTTGTTGTATTTCTCTTAAATTTTAGTTGTACTGTACGAATAATTTCAAGTTATCTATCAAACTTATGTATTGTAAAAATCTTGTAAATTCTACTTTAATTCTCTACTTTATTATTTGAGCCACTCCCAAGCATATTATCAAAAATGGTAACACTATTTTGACGAAGATGAGCGTTGCATCGTTAGCCCTCACATATACATAGTCTGATCACCTATGTATATTTGGTGCATAGACTGATCATCTATGCATTTAGGAAGGACCATGTCATGCTGAGAGCAGTCACCTTAAAACTTTTGTCAAATTCTAAATTTCTACTGATTTTCTTGAGAAACAAAATATTAAGTAAATGTATTTATCACAAGGAACTCTTACACCATCTTACAATAGAGTCGACCTCACCTTACACCAGATCTTAAGCCAAAAAGGGGAAGGGGGTCACTGTATATATAAAACAAAAAACCACACCTCTTCATTAACATCATTTTAGAAGGCAACTCAAACTGAATTTCAGGACGAAATTCTTTTAACAGGGGAAGACTATAACACCCCGTATTTTAGGGTCATTTATGACGTCAATAAATTCACTATTTATTTTTAGTGTTTTACGCGGTTGCTTTTAATTCCAAGTATTAAGTTAAATCACGTAAGCTAAAAATGGTCATTTAACGTAAACGGGCACCAAACGAATTAAAGTTTATGTCAAACAAGCATTATATTATTTTTGTGAAAGTAATAATCTACTTTTTATATTTTATTTTTATTGGTTACGTAAAACGTTTACGTTTCGCGATAAAATACATTTAGGCATACCCGAAACCACCAAAACTTTTCTACGCTTCAACAAATACCCATTTTTATACCCAATACCCAAGGTTTTATAAAAATGCACCCATATTACTCACCCTAGTCAAATTGTACACAACAAGAACTAACTAAAACCTATACATTACAAGTAATTACCTTAAGTGGGGGTGTTTTTAAATTCATCATTTACTTCAGTAACATAATATACCTTGCAAAATATCAAAAAAATCACTTGTACTTCCCCCTCCCCTTGATTTTGTGGGATAATACCCACCTAAGGGAACCAAGAGCTCACAAACATCACCAACTTGATTGGTACAACTCCTACCTCATTAAACCTAAGACCATGACCAAGATTTTTGACCAAGACTTTCCCTAAAACCCTCTTTGTGTCTTGGACTTTTACATGAGCTCTTTGACTAGTCCATGAGATATATAAGACTCATACTTGAAGACATAAACACATACACTCTTTCCTTAGCAAAATTTTTACTCATTCTCTCTTGCTTACTTCCCTAAACCCACGGCTCAAATAAAACACACACCAAATCCATACAAAATTTTACTTACAATATTTACACACATTCTTACATGATATCTAAGATAACTTAAGGTGATTAGAAGGTTTGGTTTGGGGTTTACAAGTGTTAAACAAGGAAAAGGAAGTTAGGGTTTCTTTGGAAAGTTAGGGTTTTCTAAGCTTTGCAAGCTTTAGTTTTATATCTAAACAAGGGTTTAGATATTGTGGTCTACCATATTACATCATCATAAGGTTATCTAAAACTCTTAATAACTTTACATTTATCATTTTATGTATATATAAGTTCTATATAGCAAAATCACCATTATAGGGAGACATTTGACATGAAAAATGATTTTTTACTTATATTAAGATTTGTACACTTTCCATATGTTATGAGGTTGGTATATCATATTAGAAATGAGATTATAAGTATGGTATCACGTTGGTTTAAGTATAAAAAGTGTATGTATAAACTAGTAATTAAAAGTTACTTAAGAAAGTTTATGGTTTAAAAGCCTTATTAAGGACTTGTTAACTTGGACACTTGGACAAAATATGGACTAATGGACCTAATAATATGTAAGAAATATGGTATAAGGACTTGTAAAGGACTTGTGGTATTTATTAAGTTGAAAAGTATATAAAATAAGTTATAAAAATAAGTACACTTAAATATTACAAAATGGCTGTTGGATTTCGTATTTTAGACAGTAAGTTTGACACTTTATAAAGATACTACATGTCGCAAGGATCGTGGGCATGTAGAGAACTTGAAAAACTAATTTATAACGAAGGAGATACGCTAATTTTAAGTTATACGCTAATTAAACGCGTTTATAAAATAAATTTTATAAAAACCAATTACTATTCACATCCATTAAAAATATAAACATATTTTTAACAGCAATTATATAATTTTAGGATTTCAAAACATTTGGAATCATAATTTTTCGATTAATAATGAAGTAGTTATGAATTACGCGAGTTTACGACGATAAATACTTTTATAAAAATAATTTTATAAAAAGTTACTATTCATCAGGAACATTTATTTTTTTAAAACATCATAAATAAATAGAACTTTCAATTTCGAGAACGTGCCCGAAAGAATTACAAAAATCAGAGCTAAAACGAATAAAATACGACGTTTACGATAATTAAAGTTTATAAAAGTAATTTTAAAGACTATGAACAGTAAAAATCACTATTCATCAGCAGACCCAAATTTATAAAATGTGACATTTTATATACATCTTTCAATTACGAAGACGTACTCGAAAGAATCGTTAAAATCAAGATTAAAATGAATAAGTTATTACATTTACGGGTTTACGGTAATTAAATTTATAAAACGTCATGAACAGTAAAAAGTATTGTTCATCAGAAGGTTTCAAAATATAAAAATGTAATATTTTTGTATATCATGTTGGTTCCAATTGAATGGATCTTTTATTAGCTTAGATAAATCTAAACAACTAGATTAGAAACCTTGTGGTGTATATATAAAGACTATGCGGAATTAATCTTTATATACTCAGAAGAAACAATCAAACAATGAACACAGAACTTTCACTATATTGAACAAATCACAAAACAACTATATGTTTTGGCCTAATAACTAATCGTGTTCTTCTAACTTAAATATTATTCTATTCTCTGAATATTGATATATCTGACTATGCCATAAGGGTTCCTTTTATACACCAATGAAAAACTCTAATAGGCTTACAAGACGCGTTAAGTGATCATGCATATCTATTCCTAATATAACTCATACATATCTCATAAGCAACACTAATATACTAACAGTACTAACTTATACTGACAGCACTAACATTGTACTAGCAATACTAACTATAACTAACAGTACTAAGTTCTTCAATAGCATTATCTTGTAGAAGCTCTTTAATTCTCAACAATCCTCCCCTAAACTTATGATTTACCTTCAAATCTTAAGTTTCTTGAATTAAAGCTCTTTGATTTTGAGAGGATTCTTTCAAACACTTTAGCTTCCTTTCCTGTTAGCTTTCAAAAATTCTTCATAACTAACTATGTTATGCAATCTGAGATTTGATAAACTTTATAAGCTCAATTGCCATATTACTATCTTCTTCTGCTTCAATCTTCAATTGATCATCTTTTCCAAGATAGTCTTCTTCAGTGGATACTTCTTTTCTACTAACATGTTGATCTGTATTGATGTACCATCTAAGAACAAAGAGTGAACACCACTGTATTCATGTAATTTCCATCTCAGCAACTCCCAATATTGTTGATTAAACATACAATATGTCATCTTATCATTTTGGATAAAATTATCATCCAAAGATCATTCCATATATCAAAACATGACTACAAGTAGGATGATCATAAAATCTTACATTTGAACCAATGCAGAAGATAAGACTTCAATCATGTACAAACAAGTCTTCTTAACAATGCTTGAATATCTCCATGAAAGCTTGAACTTCCATCTGCTACTTGAAATCTTTGAAGACATTAGAATCTTTAGCTCTGTCATTCCCAGCACGATAAATACCCAATTTTACAAGTATTATGTTTGTCGCAAAACTCCAAAATTTCCATTATGATATGACTGAAAATTTTCTTAATAATCTTGAATTTTGTAAACAGTAAAGAGTTATATCACTGACTGTAAAAGAAAAGAGCTATCAGAAGTTTTATTTTTTTTTATGGGCAAAGACATATCTCAACGCCTTTAACTTAAATCTGGTTATGCTTCAAACAGTAACTAACGGTCCAAAAAGCAGAACTAAGTTTAGGTCAAGCAGAAGCTAACTAGAACTAACATACTAACTTTCTCACAGCAGATACAATATATCCCCCCAGTACAACTAAACATTAAAAGTATTAAGCTTATACCTAGCAGTATTAACACCAAGCATAACTTCCTGTACTCTTCTTCAAATATAGACCTGCTCATAGTTCATACCTTTGAAGTTTGTCATACTCCACTCATGCATTTTCTGTTTCTTACATCCTCCCCTGTATAGACAGGAACCTCTGAAAACAAAATACTCATCTGCAGCTGGAAATCCATAACTTGAGCATGTCTCATCTTTTGACTTTCTTCATCAACATTGTTAGAGTCTGAGCATGAGACTCCTTAGACTGTTTAAGAGCATTTTCCAAAATGGTAACTTTATCAATCAATTTGGTACACAAATCCATCAATTCTATAAGTTTCAGACTGTCCTCTCCACTTCCAAGTGTGTAACCTTTTGAGAGAGGTGGATCATTGGACTTATAGTTTTTGGCAAACTACCAGCCATAAACGGATTTGATGATTCTTTACCAGTTGTCGTTTGCCCTGGAATAGCCAATGCTTTATTGCAAAAACATAGTGCATTGATAACCATATAGTATTTAGCAAACTATCAACTATCAACAGATTTGATTAGTCTTTACCAAGAACTGTTTGATCCTGGATTAAAATATAAAGAAAAAAAAATTAAACTAGCCACTATTATGCTGAGAAGCAAGGTAGATTAAGAACCATTTAAATTATAGGTAAGATTGTCAACCATAAACAGATTTGAAAAGTCTTTACCATAAACCGTTTGCTTATGGACTAGCCAGTTCTTATGCCTATTAAGCATGGTGAACTGATGACCATTTGTTGTGTGGTATTTAAACCAGCACTAAACGACCATTCATTCTTTCATCAAAGACCTCCCCTCAAATCCAACTACACTTCTTTTTATAACCTGCATATGTTAGTCTGAAAAAAAACATAGAAAATACAATAACAGTACTAACATAGCAGCATCAAGTATAATTAGCAGAACTAATTATACTTGGCACAAGAGAATTAATTTCTCTTAGGAATCCAAGCCATTACTGACTTGTTTCTACCTGTTGGATCAACATAGTTAAATTGCTTACAAATACATGATCCAGTATTCTTGTAGACATGATTTTATCACTTATTTTAGGTCTCCATGCCCAGTATGTTGTAGGCTTAACAGCATTTATTCCCTTGTTCCCCAACAACACTTGTCCATTATATTTCCTTAACAGTATTAACATAAATTACCTTAGGCAAATTAAACTTTGTTATTCAATTTCTATTTAAGTCTTGTTTGTTGGTAAAAAGGTCTTCTTTAATGGTAGAATGTGATTTTGAAAGCATTTTGTCCTTGTTTGGCAACATTTACAGAGGGTACAATGTATTGAATACCTATCAGCCACTAACTAGTGTTTGTAGTTCTTTGAAAAGCTTTGCTAGCACTGCTAATGGTACTAGGCCAGACTTGGTTAAAACTGCTGTTGGAGCAAAATTCCTTCTAGATTTAGAAATTTTTTGATGATTGACCCTCATTGCATTAGTCCAAACTAGTCTAATTTTCCTTTGACTAGTTCCCTTTTTCACATGGTCAAAACAGTTTTTGTACCAATCCTTTAGCATGAAATCACTGTCTTAATTAGATGATTAAAACCTCCCACATACAAATCAAAGCTTTTGGTGTAAAATGAAAAACCCAACTCCTAATTTTTTAGGCATTGGGGTATCCCAGCTTGTACTGTTGTTCCTAGGGTTTTGACTAACTTTCCTAGGTTGATCAGCTTGCTTAGGTTTTTGAACATTAAGAGATTCTAACATAACAGTCTCATCTTCATCACAATCAGAAACCCAATCTTTAATTATTGGAGCATCTGAAGTTTTCTTAACTTCTTTAGAGACATTTTCACTAGCACCCTTATTTACCTTAACACCATATCCTTCAAATTCAGGCTGTTTAAATTTCTCAAGTCCTGAGTTTGATAAATCAATACTAGGAGGTGCAAACAAGCCTGTAAGTAGAGGGGGAACAGCATTATAATTATCAAATCCAACACCTTTTTTATTATTAATATATACTTGACTTCCTATTAATGTATCTAAACATTTAGAAGCATTTTCAAAACCATCAACCTTAATTTTAATGCTCTATTTTTCTTTCTTGAGTCTTTCTACCTGTTTCTTAAGAGCATCAATATCTGATTCATTAAATGAGGCATCTTTTTTAAGAACAGCAATTTGATCACAAAGCATACCTTCATTTTTTTTGTAAAAGACCAATTGTTCTTCTACTAAAGTTAAACCCTTTTTATAGCTATCTAAATCAGTTTCAGACTTATTAAGCTCTATTCTCAACTTATCATACCTATACTTAAGATCTTCAAAATTTTTAAGACAAGTTTTAGAGCAAGTTTTGTTATTTTGTACCTCAGAGTCAGAAAAAGCCATAAGTGCAAAGTTGGTAGAAGCCTCCTCATCTGTCATGTAGCTCCAATCAAATCCAGTCCCATCTATAGCTAACATAGCTTTGGAAGAAGATTCTTCCACATTCACTGTTCTTCTTGAGCTATCTTGACTTCTATTCCTGTTCTCTTGACTCTTAGGATTTTTGCACCTAGCAAAATGTCTCAACTTATGACAATTGAAACATTTCACCTTTTTCTTGTCATAACCAGCAGTATCACTTCCATTGATGATAATCTTTTTACCAGTTCTCTGATAAAACTTTCTGCTTTCATACTTAGCAAAGCCAATTGCCACTTTAAATCCATTTCATCAAGATCATCTTCATGGATTTGCTCTAGGTCTTCATGAACAACTTGAGACCCATTGGGTTGAGTGGCCAGATAAGCATATACTGTGGCATCACTGAGAGAAGCAGTACTATTATTAGTGCTATATAACATCCGGCAATTTTCGAAACTTTAAATGTCTATGTTACCTTTTGACATTTTGGGTCCGGTTCGAATTTTTTTTAACATTTGGACTTTTTACCGTCGCATAAAAACAATTGCCGCGTAGCCTGTAAATTTCAAAACATATTTAAATAATAAATCATAATTATTATTATTTATCTCTCATTTATAAACTAAACATTTGCTCGGTTCCTGAGACTTTCAAATTACATGTGAAGGGGTACACTATTGAAGAATATAACAATAGTGTTACTTCCTAATACTATTTGCTATCATTGCTATTCCTAGCACTATTTGAGAATATATACTATTCCTAGCACTATTTGAGAATATATACTATTCCTAATACTATTCATAATACTATTCCTAATACTATTCCTAGCACTATTTGAGAATATATACTATTCCTAATACTATTCATAATACTATTCCTAATACTATTCCTAGCACTATTTGAGAATATATACTATTCCTATCTTTTTAAAATTTGAATCAGGTGATGAGACGTAACTATGTGAATAGAGAAAGAAATAAGTATAGGTAGGGTAGTCATGTAAGGAATATACATGATGGTGTCTAATTATATTTTTTTTTGAATTTGGTCAAGGTGTACTTGACTTAATTGTTTATGCTATGTCCTTGGGATGGGAGTGTACCGAATAAAAAATTTATAGAAAAACTTTGGGCCTTGACGTGGATTAATGTTTATTCCAATGTCCAAAATATATTTTTCGGGCAAAGCTTAACATGTTCCAATAATTTACCAAATGTTTTAATTAAATATTATAAAAACATTTATGAAATGTTATCAAGTAAATACTCATTTTTATTGAAAAAATGATTTGGAAAACAATGGCGCAAGTTTTGTGACTCGAATCGACCGTTAATAGTTCAAACGAGTCCAGACCCGATTACTTTAACAAAACTAAATTTAATATTACACAATTCCCCTCTATTATTTGGTACTTGTCACTTTACTTTAAAAGTTTTATTATAAATAAAATTTTCATACCATTTCTTTCATTTCATTTTTATAACACACACTTAAACACTCTTCCCCTCCATAAAATCCGGCCACCACAGCCACGGCCGGCCGCCACCCAGCCGCCGGCCACCACCACCGCCGCCGGAAAAATTTTCCGGCGAGTTTTTCGGCGAACTCCAAAAATGCTCCCCTTCACCCGATCTATCCGATCTACCACACCACGCGCCACCCTCCTCCAGCCACCGAACCTCCTCACCATCTCTTCCCAACCACCCAAGGCTGTGTTTGGTTTCTCCGGCACCCAAAAGTAGCATTTTGTTTTCGGAGCCAGCGGGTGTACCTGAGTTCACCCCGTAGCAGTCGTCGACCTGAACTCTTCGGTGTTGTTATAAGTCTTACGTTTACTTGGGTTTCTTTATTTTGTTGTTTAAATGTGATGAAATCCATGGGACACTTGCGTTAGACTAGTTGTGCTAGGTTGATTGATCGGCATGAAGGCCGTGTATAGGTTAAGTAAGAGTATTGTAAGCGAATATTTGGTCAAAAAATAATTTTGGCACGTTTTGGTAATAATCGACTAAAACAGAAAGTTTGGCACGTATTTCGGGGTCTGAGACTTTGTAAAATTGTATTTTTTATTCAATAATATCAAAGAGGGTAATTTTGTGAACTTTCGGTAAATTGAACGCCCCCGTAACTCTTAAAAACGAAGAAGTTATAGCAAATTAAGTTCGGAAAATACATGTTAGAATTGACAGCTATTTTAGGCAAAAATAGCTGCTGGTCCGATTTTCAACGTCAATTTCGGGCATTTTCGAGTCCGTTTCAGCCTTCCGGCGAAACACGAAAGCTGTTCGGAGCGACGTTTTGCATAAAGTTATCTTTTGGTCAAACTTACGAAAGTGTGAATTTAGCAGGTCCACAACGTGGTCAAAACAGCAGCATTTTTTATAAAATTTATATTGCATCAGATTTAATAAGAGGGCATTTTGGTCATTTTTTGTCGAGATTCAAGTCTCGGCCAAAACTAAAAATACGTCCGGAATGTAATTTCCGATAAAATCTCTTTTTACTCCGAGTCGTGAAAACGTGATTTAGCGGCTCGTTTGGTGCGGGTCAGATTTGGGTCAAAATGTATAAAAGATGTAAAAAAGACATATAAAGATTTATATAAAGTCTTACTAAGTGCAAAATGTAAATAAAAATGGTAAGTATTAAAAATATACTAGGTTTTTATAAATTACCATTTAAGTAACTTTCCTAAAATAAAAAGTTTCCGAAAATAGAAAGTCTTCTATTAAGTAACGTAAGATAAAGCGTAAGAAATGTCTATAACTCAATGAGTGGGGGTTTCAGGATTAAGTCGCGCAAGTGGATCCTCATCACATGTATGTTTATATATATAATATATATGATTTTGCCGCTACGATGTACACATCGTCGATGGTACTTCGAGTATATTATAATTAAGCGACATCTATAGGTCGTGATCATGTTGCCGATTGTTCGTGACTACTTCAACTAATCGATTCGACTGTAGCTTTCGATCAAGGTGAGTTTAAGCCACTCTATCACTTGTTTATAATATCCTATACAAATCTCAGGGAGAATACATGCTCATTACACTTGTTGCGTACTGTTTTACATACTTGTTTTACATACTCATACTCATATACAAACTCGTTACTTGAATTAATATCATACCTCTTTCAACTTATGGGATTTAAGTATTTAAAGCTGTTATGATACAATGTTATCTTTTTCATTAGACACAAGTAATCTGGTTTATCAACATCATGTTTACGTGTTGCCTAAGTAGCGATTAGACCACTCAATGCAATTAAATGTGTACGTCAAGCAAGTATTAGGTAATTATTTTGAGAATAATTATGGTCTTTGCTCATTTTATTTTTATCGGTTACGTAAAGCATTTACGTTTCGCGATAAATTAAGTTTAGGCATTCCCGGAACCACGAAAATAAGTCTACGCTTCAACAAATACTTATTTTTATTTTCAATGATCAAAGTTTATAAAACTTTAACCACACTTACTAAATGGGATGCCCCATTTAAAATAAATAAGTAAGACTTACTCATTTTGCAAGTATACATCTTTACCATTTACTTACAACTTATCTACTTTAAACAATACTTACACTTCTTTTCTTTTTACCAAGATATATTGTAAGTAAAATATCTAGAACACACATTCCTCATTACAAGGAACTAATCCCTACTATTTGAGGACATAGAAACACAAGTCTTAAATGGCTAGATCATGTACAAGTATAGGCTTGTAAGAATAAGCTCATGTATAGTAATATTGACTAACTTTTACCCTTAAAACCCTCCCCTTTTTGCTCCCATTGTGTCGTCCCCCCCCCCCTTCCTAAGACCATAAGGTTTTGGTCTTTATTTATTGACTAGCTTATATCATGTATATTTGCACTTGAGTAAGATAAATCATACATTTCATTTCACTTGCTAAAAACCAACTTACTTCTCCCTTTTCTCTCTATAAACCTCACGTCCCAATTTAATTTGCAAGAACAATCCATACAATTTTATTATACAACTCATACAAGATTTCATATAACATATCTAAGATACCTCAAGGTATTTTGAAGTCTTTGTTAAGCCTTTTCAAGTGTTGAAGCAAAGAAAAGGAGATTAGGGTTTGGTTTGGAATTAGGGTTTTCTAAACTTGCAGGCTTGGGTTTAAAATCTAAACAAGGGTTTAGAACATATTTCTCATCATCATATATCACTCTAAGGTTATCTAAAACCCTTTATGAATTTACATTTATGATTTGTGTGAGTATATATGTTTTATGTAGTTAATCACCATCTAAGGACTTATTTACTTGTAAAAATGGATTTTTACACTTGTTTATGGTTTGGTAAACTTGTATATATGATATATGAATGTTAATATCATGATATAATGGATGTGTAAGTATTGCACATGTGTGGTTGATATATAAAAAGTATATATAAACAAGTTACTTAAAAAGTGTATATATAAAAGTTATGAACAAATGAGTATGTAAACATTTGGGTCTTGTGATTCTTGGACAAATCTTTGGACTAATCATGGACTAGAGACCCTAAGGATGTAAGACACGTGATAATAAGTATTGTAATGGACTTGTAACAAAGTGGTTAAGCTAGAAAGTTACAAAAACAAGTTTTAACATAAATTCATCAAATATTTCATTAGGGTCTGTTTGAAATCGGATTTTTAAGCATTGATTTTATATTTTTATAAAATACTACATCTCATGACGTTTCTAAATATGTAAAGAACTCGAAAAACCGACTTATAACGAAGGAGATACGCTAATTACAAGATTTACATAAAAAGTGTTTTATAAAAACTTTTAAACTTTTGAACATAATAATAAATATTATATAATTTTCACAGATTATATACATTTTTAGGATTCAAAATAAAAAAGAATCATAATTTTTCAATCGATAATGAACGAGTTATGAATTTTGCGAGTTTACGATAATTAATACTTTTATAAAAATAAATTTATAAAAGTTACTGTTCATCTCAAAAGTATTAAAATTTTTAAACATCATAAATAAATAAAGATTTTAATTACGAGAGCGTGCTCGAAAGAATCACTAAAAACAAAGTTAAAACGAGTAAGATACGATATTTACGGGTTTTACAGCAATTAAATTTATAAATAGATTTATAAAACGTCATGAACAGTAAAAGTACTATTCATCATAAGGTCTTAAAATATAAAAATGTCATATTTTTATATATCATCTTAATACGAAGACGTGGACGTAAGAAGCACGCGAAACGGATTAGAAACGAGAAAGATACACATTATTTTACACATTTGCACTATTCCTGACATGAATAGTGTTGGTTCGTTTTTAAAAATAATTTTTTGCGGAACATTTTAGAATCACTTAAATAATATTTATATGTGTTTTAAACTTATAAATATTATTTTACAAAGGCAATTGTATTATTTATACGATTACACGAATACAAATACATAGTTAATGTTTGTCAAATGCGATTTAATTTCCCAAACACAATTAGATGGTGATGTAGCTATATAGAATTATATATGTGTTAATTATTCATAGTACTTAGTACTTATACGACCTATAATTGTTTAGGTTGCATTCGGGCGTATTTTGTGACGCGTTCTCAGTTGTGATTTATAATATTGATTAACTCACTCAAGGTGAGTTCATAGCCCCATGTTTTTACGATTTCTATAATTTACAAGTTTTGGGGTGAGAAACATGCTTTGTTTTATAATTGGACGCAAGTGGAAATTTTATATATTGATTACGTTTTGCCTAAGTAGCTTGAACCCAATATGCCCGGTATCATGAACTGTTAATTTCTGGTTTGGAAGCGCGAGTGTTATATATAGATCTATTTGGGATTGACCTCCCCGTTCGGGTGACTAGCTATCACCGGGAACGAACGTTATAGCATGTCAATTTTGGGATGTTTCGGGTTGAACATCATCATGGGCAATGTAGGCGATATTTATATTGTATTCATATATGTCTAGCTTCAGTATCATGAGCTTAGGGAAACGTAATGGCATTTTGTGATATTTTTCACGGGGAAATCTTGCGGTTCGGATTTATACATATATAAACCTATGAATTCACCAACTTTATGTTGACCGTTTTAAGCATGTTTTTCTCAGGTTAATAAGGTACAAGAAACAAGGATACATTGGTGGTCTACATTGTGGAGTCATTTCTATAAAGATTTACGTGCATCACATTTTGGGGATATTTGTCATGTAGAAAAATCTTTGCATTTTCAAGAATGAACAAGTTTAGCCGTTGAGCTTTTGTAACAATAATTTATTAAATCCAATGTATCATTTTTTTTTATTTTCACTTTTAACTAAAACTAAAAGCTGGAACTTATAAAGGACACAATTTTAAGTACTTTTAATAAATGGAGCTTAAGCTTAAACTCAAAATTCAGCTCAAAAAGAGCTTTTGAAAGACTGTCTACAGTAAGTGAGCTTTTGAGCTCACTTTTGCTTATTTTTACTAAAAGCTTTGCACATACTTCAATATAAGCTTAAATTACAAACTAAAAGCTGACCTATGAAGCTTATGATGTCTACAAGCTAAAAATGAAAAGCTACTTGAGCTGAAAACACATTAAGCTAACTGAAATAGGAGATTAAAAAGCTAAACTAAGAAGGTAACTCAAAAAGTTCAAAAATAAGACAAACTCTAATACTCAATAAGCCAAGACAGAAGCTGAGCTTATGGAGTATTAACTAACCACTTATAAGCTATGAGTTCAAGTAATAAAAACAGGTCTAATAAGCTAAGTTTATAAAATTAAAAGCTAATCTAAGTTACTACTGTTTTTGGTATTTTTGGATTTTTTATGACTTTTTAAGCTGAATGTACTTAAGTGATTAAGCTAGAAAATGAAAAATAAGACTTGATCTATGCTAAACTATATATAAGCTATAAGCTACTTGAAATTTAGATCCTAAATCCTACATTAACTAGCTTAAATGAAACTAGAAAAGTCAGCAGTAGCAACCTAAGTTACTACTGCTGATGCAATATGCAAAAGCACAAATCCCTAATGCAGGTGACTTCTTTGATAGAACCTACACTATCACACTTAAAAGAATGCAAATGAACTTGACACAAACAAGAACACAACTCAAGGGCTTAAAATCAAAATTTCTCTATCTAAACTAACTGAAATCCTCCCCTGGTGCACAGGCAAACATATTAAGCCTTAAAATTATTTTAAGTTTAATCTAACTTATGAAATCTTTTTAAAACTCAATCAAATTTGAAAACAAAATTGACCAAAGAAAAGTTTCTAAGATAATTTGACTATTGGTGGTCAAACTAGCTTATTCCAAACACTCCTTATGCTATGACAGATTTTAGTTAACTTATTGAAAACTAAATCCAGCTATTAAAACCTTACTACCAGACATTAAATAGCTTAAAACTATCCTAGCAAACATAAATCTACAACTTCTAAGCTGAAATCAAAGGTCTACAAACTAATCTAACTATATTTTTGGTTTTTATGGCTTTTAAAGACAAATAATGAAAAACTTAACTCTAAACTATATTAGCTAAAAACAAATAAGAAAATATGAATAATAAGCACAAATTAACTAAGATAAGCATAAATAAGCATTGGATTAGCAAATAAGCACAACTAATTAGCAAGTAAGCAAGCCTTTAAACTAGTAACTCAAACAATGAAATTAAATGAAGACGTACAAGGGTGCTTCAGCTAAACAGAAGCATTAGTTCAATTAAGCAGCTTTAAGCTCTAGCTTATCCTTATGGATAAGCTAGTAAAGTCTATAGGAGCTCTTCCAAAGCTAGTTCCCCATCCATAAGCTTATAAACCATTAAGCCACGGTAGTTAACTGATTTTAGGTTTTAAGTGTGATTAATGGCTTAATTTAGCTCTATTGCAAGCTTATAGACTTGCAAGAGCTTGTTAGATTCTGTGAGAGCTTATTGGTGGCTTATGAAATAGTAAAAAGACATTGGAAAGGACTAAGAGCTTATAAGTAGAAAACACTTATGAAAACTGAAAAGAAGATTTTATTAAACACTTAAAAAGGATTACAATGCTTTTAGAATTGAAAGTTACAATAAACTAAAAGTTTACATTTAAAAGCTAAAATTACAAGCTACTTTTATAATTAAAGAAAAAAATACACGAAGAAAAGATATTGTGTGTGTGAGCTGAGGCCTCTATTTATAGCTTAAATGAGAAGCTTCTAGCCTTCCCATTCTGTTAGACGCTCCTCTACACCTTCACCCTTAGATCCTCTTAATCATTGTAGAGTTAATTTTGGCCATTAGATCATCTTGGGATCACACGGATTGCCAGCTTAGCAATCCGTGTTAAGACTCCTTGTGCTTTCTTTCTGAGTGAGTCAAGTGTAAGAATCATCATTTCTTATGCTTCTTTGCCTTAGCCGTGATCCTCTCTTAGTGGGTTTATCCAATAGGATGCGAGGAATGATGCAATCATTTTGCCATGTCATTAATTAATACTTGAATAGTCCTTTCTGCCCCTTAATTGAGCTTTGCCCTTTGTTTTACCCATGGGTGAATTGAAAAAGATGAATGAATAGTAACCTAACTTGGCGCCCTTTTTTCTAACTAAAACGGGTGAAAGATTTTTTAAACTATGGGCAATTGGCAAAACTAGTCCTTGTCTTTGTTAATCTCAATTTCAAGTATAAAATGACTTTCATTTTTAGTAGGAATGGCCCCTGTGGTTTAATAAAAGGGTTTTGGGATTTTGATCTGGGTGTTGTTTTTGATAGGTTTAGGGCCCATTTAGCTTAGGGATCATTAGTGTAAGTTTCTGAAACTTGAGGGACTAGATTTGTAACTTTAGATTTTTATCTTCTAGTGTTGACTTTGAGAGTTGACCGAGGTTGACTTTTTGACTTTGGCTTCCGGCTCTTGCACGCTCTTCCGTTTTCGTGTCCGTGTTTGCTCGTTTTTTGACGGTTTTCTTGTGATTTTTGTCTTATCTGTACCTGCATAAAAAAAACACAAAAACAAGCATATCTTTGCCATTTTTAGTATGTTCTTGGTCATTTAGGGTCATTTTTGGTGTTAACGGATATGTGTGTTTTACACTTATCAATCATGAAGCAAATGGGAGTCTAGAAGATCTTGAAATTATTCAAGAAGAAGATACACATCCTTTTTTAGATACCAACTTAAATCATGAAGAGGATGATCAAGAAACTGATGAACCTCAAAGTGATATCAATCCCATTCGTAGGTCTACAAAGACACGCCGTCCCACAGATCGATTGTGTTTATAAGTCGATGCTGAGGAACATGAGTTACGGGATCTTGGTGAACCCGCTAACTATAAAGCCGCATTGTTGGATCTAGAATCTGACAAATGGCTTAATGCTATGTATGTGGAGATGCAATCCATGAAAGACAACGAAGTCTAGGAGTTAGTTGATCTTCCTCCTGACGGAAAAACCGTTGGTCATAAGTGGCTCTTCAAAAAAAAGACCAACATGGATGGAGCTGTACAAACCTATAAAGCTCGTCTGGTAGAAAAGGGCTTCACTCAAACCTCAGGGATTGATTATGATGAGACCTTTTCTCCTGTTGCAGACATTAGAGCTATTAGGATTCTTATAGCCATAACTGCGTTTTATGATCATAAGATTTGGCAAATGGATGTCAAAACTGTCTTCCTCAATGGATATCTCAATGAAGAGGTATACATGGAGCAACCTGAAGGTTTTTTTAGCCAGAAATATCCAAACCGATTATGCAAGATCAAACGTTCCATTTATGGACTTAAGCAAGCATCTAGGCAATGGAATAAATGATTTGATGATGAAATTAAGAAATTTGGATTCAGTCAAAATCATGATGAGCCATGGTATATGTAAAAGCTAGTGGGAGTTATGTCACTTTCCTAATCTTATATGTCGATGACATATTGATCATGGGAAAAAAATATTCCAATGTTACAAGATGTAAAATCCTATCTTGGAAGATGTTTTGCAATGAAAGATTTAGGAGAAGCTGGATACATTCTTGGAATTAAGATTTACCAAGATAGATCAAAGCGATTAATTGGTTTATGTCAAAGTGCTTACATAGAGAAAATCTTAAAAATATATTATATGGAAAATTCCAAATATGGAATGATCCCAATGCAAGAAAAGCTAAAATTCAGTAAATCTTAAGGTGCTTCAACACCTGCTAAAATACAGTGCATGCAAAATAACCCATACGCTTTGGCTGTTGGATGAATTATGTATGCTGTGAGATTTACTCGTCCTGATGTTGCGTTCGCTCAGAAATTAACAAGTTAATTTCAATAGAATCCTGGTGATGCTTACTGGACTGCTGTTAAGAACATTCTAAAGTATCTTCGCAATACTAAAGATATGTTTCTTGTTTACGGAGGTGATACAAAACGAGTACTCAGGGTTTCTTGCTACACTGATGCTGGATATCTAACGGATGCTGACAACATGAAGTCTCAGACTTGATATGTATTCATTTTAAATGGAGGTGTTGTTGACTGGAAAAGCACAAAGCAAAGTATCTTTGCAACCTCATCTACAGATGCTGAATATATCACTGCTTTTGACGCATCGAAAGAGGTTGTATGGATTCGTAAATTCATTTCTGGGCTTGGTGTTGTTCCCACAATTGAAGAACCCATAAATATGTATTGTGATAATACTAAAGCCATAGCAATAGCGAAAGCTCATGTAGTCACTAAAGGTGCAAGACATTTTCGCGCAAAAGTTCACTATCTTCGAGAAACCATAGAAATAGGTGATGTAAAGATAGAAAAAGTTGACACATATGACAACTTAGCTGACCCTTTCACAAAGGCTTTGGCATTTCCTAAACATTCTGAATTGACTGAGAAAATAGGAATGATACCAGCTAGTAGTCTCACGTAAATCTATGTTTATTAGTATTTAGATAATTTAGAATTGTAAGGCAGTTTTTACTTTCTGATGAATAAAAGATACTTGATGTTTGTTTTTTTGTTCATATAATAAATGTTATTCTATATTTACACGTTTAATCCATGCATGATTTATCATTCTAAATATATCCATTGTCGGTAATATGAGAATATTGTTATGTAAGGCAAATGTGAGTGTTAGTTATATTCTTTGAATATATAGATTGTTCCCGCCAAACTCATGTGTATTCAAAAGAGATGCATATTAGATACTGGTATGTGTTTAATTACACATACCTTTTACCTTTAAAAACAAGCTAAAATAACCAAAAACTGACTTAAAATGCCAAAAAT